>VFFE01007214.1:177122-247436 GCA_008921705.1 Burhinus oedicnemus | reverse complement strand
CCCCGCACGGCCCCCTCAGGGCCCTCCCGGCACCTACCCGGGCAGCCCGCCGCACCTACGGCCAACGGTCCCTGCGCGAAGGGCGGCACGGTGCCATGCCGGGCCCTGGCACACAGAGCCGCTGCCGCCGCCCCGGGCTGCCCTAGGACACCGAGCTCGGGGGCGGGAGCGCCGGGAGCGGGGCAGGGAGGGCTGGGCCGGACCGGGCGCAACAGCACAGCGCGGAGGGAGAGGCGGGGCGGGGGAGGCCGCGCCGCGCTGCCTGCCGGGAGGCGTAGTTCCCGCCCGGTGCCAGCCGCCCGCGGGGGCGCCCTCGTGGACTACAAGGCCCGGCATGCCGCGGGTGGGGGTGCGGCGGAGGGGTGGGCGGGGCGCCAGCGCAGGGGCTGCTGGGACGGCGAGTCCTCTCAGCTGGGCCTCCGCGGGCAGTGCCGCGAGGCGGAGACTACACATCCCAGGGGCCCCCGCGGCGGGGGCGGGGCGGGGGCGGCCCCCCTTTGTTCTCCCTGCCCTACTTCCCGCCTCACGGCACCTCCTCTCAGGCGGGCGGTGCCTCTCGGCGAGGCGAGCACGGGCAGCAAGAGCTGTTCGATCACCGTTTTCCGGGGCTGGCTTTGTGGCGTTGTATTTTTGTCTTTTGAGGCACTTGAGTGGAAACATCAATTAGCTAGAGGACTGGGAGCAGATACCCCTGTAATGAGAGAATATCTTCGTATTTAAATGAACTGTATTGCAGCTGGAAGGTTTTCAACAAAGGTCTTGCCTGTTGGACCTCTGGATTGTGTGACTTTTGAGCTTATACCTGCAGGACCAGGCTTCTAGCCCCACAAATGTGGCTCATAAACACCCTGATTCCAGCACAATGCCTTGACTTCAGAGATCCAGGAACAGACAGAGGAATCCAAGCTTCCTCATGGAGCAGGGAAGGAAGGAGAAGGGAGTTCAGCCCCAGTTCTGCTCCAGCCAGGACCAAGGGGTGACCTGTTCCTGTTTGCACACACAGTTGTGAGTCCCTGTGTAGGTTACTTAGGAACTGATTCACCCTGACAGCTCAGCTCTCCACCTCGCATTATGGGGACTCATGAATTTAGCCGTGTAGTTTCATTGTTGGCATCAGGCAAGAGGGCAAAAGTCTCACAAAAAATGTTTGTGTTAATTAATGTGCCAGGTCTGAACATACACCAAAAAGCTGTCTCGTTAACCTCACCCATAGACCTTAGGGAGGTACAGTGTTGGAATAATACTGACATGGAGCTACTAATGACTGCAGGGAGGAGCACCAATTAACTTGTTTTACCATCTTAATTTAGGGTAAGTCTTTAACAAGGGTGATCAGTGTGTGGGATTAACATGGCAGGCCCATCTTAAATTGTAAAAGCTGGCCAGCTGTTTTAGAGCTAGCCCAGAAGCACAGGAGGCTGAGAGGGAATTAAAACGTAGGCTGATGTTCCTCCTGGTTTGGGACCTGTGGGCTGTTTGCCTCATAGCAACAGGGTCCACAGACAGGCTGGAGAGGTTGCATGGGAGTTGTGCTCTGGTCACTGCCTAGAAGAAACCATATACGGGTCATTAGCTGATCACTTTGGTTTGGACAAGTCGTACAGGGCTGGAGATGATCGCTCCCTTGTAAGGCAGTTATTTCTGTGACTTTCTTGTGTGAGAAGAGGATTATTACTGTGCTCAAAAGAGTGCAAAACCAAATCACTAACCCCAGGGAAGAAGGCTTCCCTGACTTCTCCATGGCTGTCAATGACATGTTTGTGGCCGTTGCCAACTCCATTTGATTCCCAGGATGTATCAACTGGAGCAAAAGGAAAATGGAAGTGTCTTCTTATGCTCCTTGCTGCCCTGTTTTTCAGTCAGTGCTCTATTCCTAGCAGTCTATCACTTTTTTTTTTTTTAATGTTAGCAATTGTGATTACAGAACAATCGTACTACATTGAAGCAACAATTGTTGCTTCAGCACCCAGAAACTACCTGTGCATTGTGCTAAGAGCTGGACCTCCACAGAAGGAAACCCAGTCCCTGCCTCCAAGAGATCTACGTTTAAAAAAAGCCAGCTTAGTAAGCGCAAAAGAGGAAATATTTCAGCTAGAGGAAAGCAGCAGAGGGTTAATTACATGCCAGAGTGCCCAAGCCTACAAAATGTCACTTGCTATTTAGAGTTATTTAGGGTCACCTGGTGCTGGGAAGCAGGACTGTGATGTCTCCTGACTCTGGCCTTCAGTGGAAGCAGGCAGCTCCTCCTGGGTCTGTTGGGGTAGTGCAGAGGATTACCTTGATCCTGAAGCAGGTAGGCATGAAAGTGGGTATGGGTGATGGAGCAGGCAGCTCTAGGAGCCAAACCAGCATTGCTGCTGTCCCTTCTATGCTGGACACTGCTGGTTAGCCTTTTCCTTCATAGCACTATTAGTAAGTTCTTACATGTTCTTATGTTTTGCTTCACAAAATTGTAGGAACTTCATGGTTTGGGGATTCCTACTCCTTTTCCCAAGCTGATTAAAATTGGTCAAAAACTATGAGCAGGAAAGAGTCAAATAAGCATGCATATTTGGTATCCATGTGTGCTGTATGGCTGCCCAAGCTTGGATGCTGTGGGGAAATAAGACTGTGTATGTTGCTGGGGTTTCTTCTCACAATAGAGAAGAAATAAGTTTTTTAAAGTATTATTTTCAAAGGGATAAGCTGGTTTAGTTAATTTTTTTCCTTCTCCCTTTTCTAGTTCTTTCTGTTAAAGCAGAGGGATAAATGTCCAGAATAAAGAAAAAATAGGTTAAAAGCTGGTTTAAAAAAAATGTAGTATTTAAACAAGTCTTCTTCTCAACATCCTTCTCCCCTCCCCCCCAAACCCCACCTGAAAGTTCTGAAAGCCACTTAAAAATAAGCTGTGCTGCAGTCCCCATTCCCAAGTCAAGTTTTGCCTGACTGTAAAGCCAGCCCTGTTCCTGTCCACTGAACTGGAGTCTGTCAGAGATAAGTGGGTCAAAATTGTTTAACATTCTCTCTATAAAAAAGTAATTATTTCAGAAAACTGTTGTATTCTGCGGGCAGTGTGGCACACGTTCTGCTTGAGATAACCCATATAATTCTCTTGTAACAGAGAAATCTTGAAGGAGGCATTTACAACTTTTGCCCAAGAAGCTGATGCACCTGGCTATGTTTCTGTGAAGTCTAGAGAACAGCGTGAAGAGTTGTTATAAGAAACTTCAACTGATGTGTTCTTAAATGTCCCACTACAGTAACATAGCCTTTACTTTTTGCTAGGGAGTGTAGAGTGAATCACGAGGAGTCCTGTAGCCTGCTCTCCTGCTGTTCACTGCCCTTCACCAGATGCTTCTGAGAACATCCAACTCTTCAGTGAGACATCTCAAGATTGCTTTCCCGCTTGAAGGTAAAAGTGCTGCAGCTGTATTACCGTATTCCCGCCTGTTGCGTACTTACTTGGTTCAGACAGAAAGGGGGGAGTGGGGGGTAAAAGGTGTGATAATACATCTTAAGGAGGGTCAGCCTGGAGCCCAGTCTACTGATAAAAGTGATGAATGCCTGCGAGTAGACAGTGTCTAGTGCCTCTGCAGGCTTGCCTGGAGCTGTAACTGTTTATGGCCAAAACAAACCATGAAGAAAAGACCTCAAGACCTATTGCTCTACATCTTAGGTCTACATCTTACTGCTCTACATCTGCTCTGGCTTATTGAACTCTCGGAAGAAAGTGTCTGTTTGTGGTTGGTTCAAGCACTGATTTACGTTGTTCTGTACCTCTTGAGAAACTTGTTGCGACACTGCTGTCAGAGAGGCCGTGCAGGCATCCCTTGGAGAGCTGAGCAGAGCAGTATGATATGGCCTGCTGTGAGATGTCCTCCAGTCCCTGGAGCATGTGGCAGCCAGTCATTGTTTGAGATGAGGACACTGCTGCTGTTGTCTGAGTTCTGGGGCTGGCTCAGGGCTTTCCACCCTGTGCCCCCCCCTCCCACGCGTGCAGTGGGTCTGGAGAGCCCTTCCAGCGCCCTCGCCAGACAGACCGTGCTGCCGGGGAGCTTTTATGGCTCTCGGGGCTGGGAAGTGGTTTTAGAAGCAAACCTGGTTTGCTCTTTGTTGGTGCCACCAGGTGGCAACAGCGCATTGCAGCCCCATGCCTCTTGCAGGAAGGCAGCACCCACTCCTGCCAAATCCCCGTTACTCTGTTTGTGGTTGGTGCTGCTCTTTCCTTTCCTGCTGGGTCACGCCGTCTGCCTCCCGCAGCCCTTCGTGCCCGTGCGTGAAGTGATGTTCAAAGCCAGTAACTCAATTCTGTGCGCCCAGCTCTAAAGCAGCCGTCTCTCACTTGCAGGGGGCGGCTGGCTGGGGAGCCGAGGAGGTGCTTGCTGGTAGCTCGATCTCCACCCTGGCACTCTGAGGTTTCCTGCTGCGTGGCCCAGGCCAACTCTGGTTCAGTTTCTCATGTCTACCCTGGGTACAAGAAGAGCAATTCAGGCACAGTGAGGGTAAACAGCAGAGTAAAGTGTGTGTCACAGAGGGTGACAATGTCTGTGGGTACAGACGGAAACAGCTGCTAAGTTACATGGTGGCTGGATTACATCAGGTCTGGTGCCTCAACCTTTTCTGTACTGCTCCGTGGAGTCATTATAGGACATTATTTGCAGCAGCGGCTTAGATGCCTTGAGCCTGGAGAGCGGTAATACCTTCCTAGCATAAACAGAGCTGTGGAGCACAGCAGTTAGCCTTAGAGGGCGCGCTAGGTGTTAAGTGCTCTCCCCAAAGGTGGAGTTACTTAGCAGGACAGATGGGTTAAAACTTTACTGTAAAAAGCGCAACAGAATAACGTTCTCAATGCTCCAGTGTTTGTGTGGAGAGGAGCTATTTCTAGTGCCATTAGTATGCCGAGAGGCTGACTTGGTTTTCTATATTGTACTTCTGGAGATCAGAGATGTGGAAGAGCACTATTGCTGCATTATGCAGTTAAGCAGTAATAGTACGAGAATAGAAGAAAAGTTATCTTCCTGACAAGCAGATCCTTTTGAATTTGTCACCTTCCCAAGGTACGTGCTTTTGTCTAGGGCAAAGTGGAGCTTTCAAGCCCTAGGAAAGAATGCACTTGTACGGAAAGAAGCAAGACTTGGACGTCACCAGCAGTTTTCCTCTTTGCAGTGGTTTATAGCTGGCATCTGGACTTGGCTACTGAGCTTCTGTATACCAGATGCTGCACAAGCTCATGCCAGAACAGTCTCTGCTTGAACTTGCAAGCTATGCTGACAGTTTTAAATGGGGATGTTCTTCCCACTCATCTGCTCCAGGCCTTAAACCTTACTCCTTGTAGGAATGCAAGGGGGAATTCAAAAAGGAATCCATACCTTACAAGATAGATCAGACTGAGCTGGGACTGTAGAAATCCACTTGCTTTAATGATAGCTCTCCATGAGATCCCTGCTTGCATGGAGACTGTAGCAGACTGTTAAAGCTAAAGTAGTTTTCCTGCTTTCAGACTGTGTCGCTACAAATCTTGCAATATTGACTGCATGGGTCTTGGTTTCTGCTGATATTATGGCTCTTAACGCTGTCTTGAGCATTCAGCAAAGAAAAGAGCCTTTATCTCCCAATTCTGCTGGCAAAGTGGAATTAGCAAGAGTGATACTTGCAGCTGTAAAGCTCAGAGTGCAGCTAACTCTCCTGTTGGCTCATCATCCCTTTGCTTCCCACAGTGAGTAATCCCTAAATTAAACTAGGGTTCTTCCAACCCGAGAGCATGGAGCACTTGTTCTTCCAAGCCATGTTCCTGTCTAGTGGCAGAAGACAGTTTAAGATTCTGAAGCTGAATCCTGGGCTCTTGCAGATCTCTGTGCTCTGCTGAGGCAGGAATGTATGTGGCTAGTGTAATTCCTGGAGAGATTGTGGCTTTCCTGCTAGTCTCTTTGACTACCCTGGAAGCTGTATGCAGATGGGTGGGTGGACCCCTGTTTAACTGAGTGACAAAGGATAGGTGCTGGCATACAGTTTATCCAGGGAATGGACCTGGCATTCATTGAACACTTCAAGAGACAGTCCTGTCTGGAACCACAGAGTATCTATGGAAATTAGAGTAAAAGCTCCTTAAAACAGAGAACAAAATGCTCTGCTGGAACTGATACCATGACATTGTGCTTCAGTTACCTACCCACTTTTAAACTGGTGCGACTAAATGCATTTGAATCTATTTGGAGTTATCCACCCAGGAAAATGAGGAGAAAAAGATGGCAATATCTGGAGCTGCTGGAGGAAAGAAGCTTGTTTTAATTGCCTGGCCTGTGCAGATTGGCCAAACACCTGCTTTCTCACCTGTGTCCAAGCTAGGAACAGGAGTACTCAGCTATAACTTTGATAAACCACAGTGTGGTCATACTTGTGTTTACAAAGATCTCTGCAATTCAAAACGATAGCCTAACTCACTCTTCTGAGATGCTTCTGACCCCTTCTGCATTCAAGCTTTCCTCTGTGACTTCCACTGTGTCTTTCTGAAGCTTTTGCTGGGTGAGCTGACCTGCTTTGTGAGGGCAGCTCCAAAGCCTGGGAGCCATTTGGTGACTCCTTGGAAAGGAAAGCTCCTGGTTTCATTTGCGTGTTGAGAACCACAGTTTCTCCAGTGGAGTAAACCCACTGCAGTGCTGATCCCTGGGTCTGAGTTCAGTATGCAACGTCTTACGGAGAAAACCCCCCTTCTTCTCTCCCCAGATGACCTGACAGCTGCTATTCCCCTTGCTGATGGAAATTTTTTCATATTAGTACATGTTTTTCATGCAATTAAACTAAAATATAACACTAAATAAAACCGATTACTAGGATGCATGTACTTCGGAGAAAAGAACTCCCATGCTGTGCATCTGAGACACCTTTTGGAAGGGAAAACTAGCAACCCATGTTTTGTTAAGGAAAGAGTCCTCTTTGCTCATATTTGTCCAGAAACATTTTTAAACAGGAAGATCCAGAGTCACCTGATTGAGTGCATAGTTGCTAGAATTAGGATTCTGAAAAGCTTTTTCTGTCCTCTTGTAAAACGAGAAGGTGCGAAGCTACCTGCTCTTTTATGCCTCTTTCTGATGAGGGGCTCACTGCTAGCATCAAACTTCTGTTTATTAATGAACGCTTCCTTGGTCTCTGCTATCTGGACCAAAGCTCTATCACGTGAGTTTCTGCAAGGTTCAGTGATAATTTATGTAAATCACTTAATCTCACACTGCAGTGGCCTGATCTCATAGCTGCTTCTAGAACTGAAGTTCTCCTTAAATCACAAAGATTGTATTTCTCCTAACAAAATGCTGTATGCATGTTAGTGCCAGCAAGAAATTTTGTGCTGCTTTGGCTTCTATCCAGAGAACTGGTCTGCGCTTTCCAGGAAATAAAAAATTGGACCTTGAGTGAAAATATGCTTTGGGAGCATACAAGAGAAATGGGGCATAGACCCTGTGCACGTCTGTGTGAAGCTGATTTTGCTCTGATAACACACAATAAGCGTCATCTACTACTTTTAAATCAAGAAGCTATGTCTATTAGGTGACTCATGCCATACATCTACCCAACTTTGTGACTTCTACCGGAGGGGCACCTCTGTCCCTTAAACAACAAATGTTTGGCAGGAAGCGTACAAGATGGATCAGTGGCTGCCTGTCTTCCTCGCGAAGGGCTGCGAGAGGAGATGTGCTTAACTGCTCCCAGTGTCTTGGCTGTAGTGGAAAGCTCACTACCTGGGAGGCTTTCTCACATTGCTTGGTCCTCTCCAATGCAGCTGCTCTTAAATGTGTGATTTGATTGTGCACGTGTTATTTCTCACTGTCTTTGCCATGCAGAATGATACTAAACAATACTGACTCCCTCCTTTGCAACCATTAGCCCTTCATTTACAATTCCTGAAGTAACTATGTACTTCAGCTGAAACTAGTCACTTGAATGAGATACCTCTCTTCCCAGAACTGTAGTTTTGTGTATTTCCACTTTGTTCTTTGAAAACACTTCCCCTAATTCTAGTTTCACTGATTTCTCCTTGCTGCTGAGTGACTTCAGATTTAAGGTGGCTAGAGTGTTGCTGGTGTTTCTTCCCTGTATGTCCTGTGGGATACTGCACTCTTATTGCCAGTTCATGTGCACCTTCCTCAGGTGAAATTTCTGGAATGTTAAAGGGAACTTTTAATGCAAGTTTTTATTTAGTTTATTCATGTAGGTAAGTAAATATTTCATAGAATCATTTAGGTTGGAAAAGATCCTTTAGATCATCGAGTCCAATTTAAGCCCTTTTTTTTGCTGTAAAACAAATATATTAGACCTGTGAGCACCTGTGGAAATTCTGAAGTGATATAAAGCACAGCAGAGTGATATGCGAGTGTCTTGCAAAATACAAGCGACCAGCATTGCTTATGTTGAGGTTATTCTTCAGGCTTTTTGTGAAAAATATTTAGCCTTGCCCAATGTGTAGTAGATTTTTTTATTTTACTTTTTTTTTTTACTTCTTTTTTTTTTTTTCCCTCTACCTCTCTGGCTCCTCATAATCAAATTATACAAACCAAATCAGATCAATAAAAAAGAAGTCTCTGAGACTGCAACTTCTCTGAAGTTTTGACTTCATCCCCAGAAAAGCCTATTGGTCTCAAGCTGCTTATTCATTTCAACAGTTGACTCAGTTCAATAGGTGAGTAAAGTGTACTGTGTTGTTGTGGTTTTTTTTTTTGTCTGGGGTGCTTTTCTGCATTCTAAAAACCTTTTCAACTTCATGTTTGCTAGCTTAATTTATCACATAAAGACATAATTTTATTTCTATTTTTTTTTTAATTGCATTTGTATGAATGTTCAAGGGGGTATACACTAGCAACATGAAGTAAAAGTAGCCTACTAAGTAGAAAACATCCTGGTCACATTCAGATTTCTGATTTGTATCAGCTGTAGAATTACTTAAATACACATCACTTTCCTCCTTTATAACTGAGGAAAAAAAACCCTAGTCTTGAGCTGTGTTCAGACGCAAATAAACATGTCTTAATTCCTGCAAGTCTGAGACTTACCCTTTCTTAGAAACAAATTTAAACCCAGATTAAAATCAGTTCCCTCAAACAAGATTTCCTGCTTGCTGATTCTTAAATACGATTAAAATTGACTTGAGTCACTTTGACTGAAGTGGGTCTACCCTGAGCATCTTTGGCGATGTCTTTTAACATCTGGCCAGATGCTTGCTGTTGTCATGCCAATGCACAGTGCTAGAGTCTGATGCACTGGAGGAGATGTGAAGGCTGGACAAGAAGCAGAGCGCTAAAAGCTTCCTGGTTCTTGCTGAACTGATAGTCCAAGACCCGTAGCAGATTTTTCCTGAGACCGGAAAAATAACCAGGAGGTGCTGTGGGATGACTAATGATGATGGTGGGGTTTTCCTTCTTCCCTGAGCAGGGGTGGGCATATGTATCACCTTATCCAAACACTTAAGAGCAGCTACTGCACCCAGCAGCATTTCAGAGTCATGTAAACACTCTGACCCAAAGGTTTCCAGTCGAAGTAAGGGAGATGATGGAATTCAAAGTCAACAAATACAAGTTAACCCTGCTTTGGACACCTACTTGATCAAGCTCATGTTTTAGCCAGAAGGAAGGAATTGCTTTTGTCCTGGTTATTGTATGTGCCTGATTCAGGTATCTCAATGTCAGGTAACAAAAAGTTGCCCCCTCCCCTCAATTAGTTAAAGTCTTTTCTATCAGCCATGAAAGCTGTCATCTTAAAAGTGCTGGGAAACCCAGGCATGCTGAGCAATCATTGCTCTTGTGGAAGTATCTGTTGATTACCTTCTGTGAGCATTTCTCCATTTTCTACAGTGGACTAGGAAGCTCCATATCACCACAGCTGCATTTTTATGTGCAGAAAAAATAATAGTGCTGTAGTTTCATGGGCATCTGTCTTGATGGCAAAGCTGAAATTGTTTCCTTCTGCTTGTAGCTACCTTGGTTGTACTAATACAACTCTGTCGGCAGATGTGCTTTGGATGGAAGCTTTATTGCATCCAGACGACAAACAACCAGTCAGCTCCCTGAACCAGTCCACAGTGCCAGCAAACACAAAATTATAGCAGTGCAATTAGGAAGGACAATTTGGGAATTGGTACGAGCAGCTGGATGTGAAGGTTGCTTTAGCTGACTCTGCTGCTGAAAAAACCATCCCTATACTGCCCCACCGAGTAAGCGGGGTAAGCCTTATTAACCAAAGGAGTCTTGAAGAAAATTTTTGGGTCCAGAGGAGGGCCACAAAGATGATCAAAGGATTAGAGCACCTCTGCTATGAGGACAGGCTGAGAGAGTTGGAGTTGTTCAGCCTGGAGAACAGAAGGCTCCAGGGAGACCTTACAGCAGCCTTCCAGTATCTGAAAGGGGCCTACAAGAAAGCTGGAGAAGGACTTTTTACAAGGCCATGTAGTGATAGGACAAGGGGTAATGGCTTTAAACTGGAAGAGGGTAGATTCAGATTAGATCTCAGGAAGAAATTCTTTATTGTGAGGGTGGTGAGACACTGGCCCAGGTTGCCCAGGGAAGCTGTGGATGCCCCATCCCTGGAAGTGTTCCAGGCCAGGTTGGATGGGGCTTTGAGCAACCAGGTTTAGTGGAAGGTATCCTTGCCCATGGCAGGGGGGTTGGAACTAGATGATCTTTAAGGTCTCTTCCAACCTAAACCATTCTATGATAAATTTTTTGTCAACATGGTGTTCCACAAAGTCTTGAAGTGTATCGAGTGTGTAGAAACTCTTTGCTGGCAGTCAGCATCCTAACGGCCAAAGTGCTGTATGGTATAATCAACTGAGTATGAAGCAATCACATGCTTTGAATTTGATCTGTACAGACTAGAGACATCAGCCTGCCCTCCTTGTCTGACAACTTGAAAAGACAGATTTATTTTTTCTTTTAAAAGCATAATTGCTGCCTTGCCCAGCACTAGAGGCTAAGATTGAAAAGCCTTTCTGAAAGTCAGTAAGGGTCTAATGAAAAGCAGGGCTACATTCTGGATATGTAAAATTTGAGTCTAAATCCCTTGGAGCATGTTTTAGGGCATCGAGATGTGTGCAGGGTAAAGAGTCCTGCCTTGTGGTTATCAGATTCAGCAACCCATATGCCTGTGTAGGACATGTCCATGCACCAGCACATGTCTTGAAGCAGCAGATAAATGCGTCAGAGCTCATAAATGCTGCTGAGCCAGTGCAGAAGTGCCTGCACCCACTTCAAGCTCTTGAGATTTCAGGATCATTGCAGGCAGGGGCACCTGCCTGTCTTCACCTGTCTTCACATGTCCACATGCATGTATCCTGTGTGTAAGTGTGAACTGATTCCCAAACCTTGTGGGTGATCGATCGCTAGAATGAGACAAAGGCTCATCCTCTGCCTTTGTGGGTTAGAAAGGGAAGAGTCCTCTTTGCTCTTTTGGGGATAGTGACCTCATTAGTGTTTCCTGCCTTCTCTATTTTGGGGGTACATTATGTAAATATTTTATTTGTGTTTCAAAGCAAAGCTATAGCTGTTGAACAACTTTAAACTTCTTTTTTTTTTCTTTGTGTCTGCCGCTTTCTTGGCTTATGAGATGATCTGTTCAGTAAAACGTGTCATTTTGAAGCAAATTAGAGGATAGGAAACAACCAAAACAGTTACATCTATTCAATTAGGTTCTTAAGCTGATGACATAGCCTCATCAAAGTCCTAGATTTAGCTAGGAGCTGCTGTTCTACAGTGGGCAGCTGCTGGCTTGATACCTGAGTAGCAATGGTTGGTTAAACGCTTCACAGGCAACGTTTCCAGGAATACAGGTAGAGATGTTCAACGCATAGCACTACTTGCTAACATTAAATTCATACTACAGTTTCCCCTTCACTGTGTTTGTACCTCAGTTCTGCAGTACACCATATCTTTGTCCTGCCTTTGTCAAAACGTATGTATAACAAGGAAGTTGGGTCAACAGTGGTAGTGAGCATGGCAGCAAGTTAAGAGAAGAAAACATTGAGTATGAGTGCTAATGTACGTCAGAAACCTAAGTAATGGATCAGGTGCTAAACTTGATGCGTTTAAGCCACTAGACCCACATCCTCGTGAAGGAGAACTGTCTAAAGGCTGTGGAAGGTAAGTTCGCTATGTCACATCCCCTTTGGTGTGGCAGGTGACACTTGGCACTGCAAAATCCTGCTCCAGGAAAGGTGCCATTATGCAAGTAATACAAATAACTGCTTGGTTTTCAGGAGGCTTTGAATCAAGCCCTTCAGAAATGAGAGAAAGTTTCAAAAAGGTTCAGTGTTTTGCTTGGGTCTCATTAAGCTGCTACTTCTGTGTATTGTTTTCCTGTTGCAGCTGGCAAAATATTCTGTATAAAAAGAAGTATTTCTTCTAGCCTCCCTGTTCCTCCTGTATGGCTTCACAACCTAAAGCCTGACATTGTAGGTGTTTTCGCAGTGGTAAGCAGTAACTTCACAAACACAGAATTGAAATATTGCTGCAAAAATCAGACAGGAAGAGGCAGGGGGAAGAAGACAGTATATTAAAACTGGGTGAGATAATGCAAAAGACGGTTCAGCGATGGTTTGGTAGAAGGCTTTGGTCTGGTTACAGGGCCAATGTTTTGCCACAGCATCTTCTCTCTGAAGGGAAACCTTGCAGCAGGCAGGTGCTAGCGGGTTTGGTTTCCAGGCTGTCTGGCTATTAACTCCATGTCTCTGGCATCCCTCTGCTTCTCTAAGTCCTTCCTCTGCAGGTGTTTTAGAACACCAGATCTGTGTATTACAGTGTGTAGTTTCTGCTGGAACTGTTGTAGGCTGTGTGAAATGGCTAGGATTGGCACTGTGAGGTGAAACAAAACAATGCCTCTGATAGAAACCAGGCTGTGTGAACACAGGGCATTCAGAGTTATTCTCGTGCTATTGCAGGAAACCATATCATGCAGACATTTTTATAAGCTTAGTGTGCTCACAATTAGTTAGCTATTTTGCTTCCACTGCAACTATTAAATAACCCTTCCAGAGACTTCTCTAATGGCTAAACTATCTAATATTGAGCATAAGCTGTCCACATTTAGACTATTGCTGTATTCTCGCTGGTGTGGTTTCTCCAGGGTTTGCTTCCACTTGATGTACTTATAAAATGTAGTCATATCTCTGCAGTCCCCTGGTTTTACTAAATGAATGCTCTAAGCTCTTTTGGTGACCCCATTGGAGATAGGCAGGAGCTGCGGTGTGGAGCCTGTTGTTCCAGCCAGAACACTGTCATGCCACTAATAGCTACACTGGGAACAGTGCTTTTGGGCAATAGAAGCTTTTTCTGCACTGTTTCCTGAAAACTCCTTTGCCACAAGGGCTTTTCCAGTATAGATCTAGCCTCTAAATGTTGTAGCCTAAACATACTATGGAAGAAGGGGCCCAGATTACACTGGCAGCTCCTTGGATTGTAACACCCTGTTGTTTTGCGGTCAGCTGAGCACTGTGTACTGTGGTTTCATCTATTTTTACTTATACAGGTATCTTTCAGTGTGAAGCTGTATTTTTAATATGTAAATAATATAGGTAGAATATGATGCACTGTTGGGGGTTTTTTTATACAAAGTTTGGTTTATTATATGCATGTTTCTAGATTGTGTGTTTTTGCTACAGGCTGGAAGTTGAGGGGGTGCTGCATGCTGTGACAATTGGGCAGGGAACATGTGGGATGGGTTTGGCACCTGTGGAGAGCTGGGAAGCACTGTGGCACTTGCGTATTTGCCAGAGTTCTGGGCAGCATTATCATTAGTTAAGCAATACTGATATGTAAGCACTCATCTTTGTTTCAGAGCTCTACTGAATGGGCACGGTTTAAGTAGTACTACGGTTTCAAGCTGTCAGCTGCTGCAGGAAGCTAAAACATAATTTTAAATTATTTTTCAGCCATCAGAGTTACAAAGGCAAAAATATGATTTTCCAAGAGACTGTCAGGAGCACTCTACAGGGAAGGTGTGGATTAGGGATCGGCAGTAGCACAGGATTTCTGGAGTCTTGATTCAGGGATGGGCCTCTGTCTATAGCGACTATATCTAAATTTGAGGAAGGCTAGTGGTAAAAACAAATTTCTAAGACAATCTTTGAGCAAATACTTCTGGATCTGGAGATGCACAGTCACTATTGCTGTCTTAACATGACCACATCAAACTAATCCAGGGGTCCCCAGCTGACTGCTGCTGCATACACGTACCTCTCCTTAACCTTGCTCCTTTCCCAGAAGAAGCCAGGTCACAAAGAGGATCTGTCGCCAGAGGGAGAACAGGCTTTACCGCAGCCCTCTTCCCAGTGCAGCAAAGCAGGCTCCAGCAATCCAGTTAATGGCAGACCAAAACATATGTTCTGTGTTAAACCTGTGCGCGAGTTGTGTGTTGGATGCTGGCCAGAGTACTTGATGCATCATATAATAAGGCTTTCATGTAACTTGTTTGTTTTTATCTCCCAGTTTTGAAACCAGCAGTGGTGTAGCTTGTCCTTGGGGGTTTTTTTGTGAACAACACCTTGGAGAGGTGTACTTGCCTCTGTCTTTTCACAAAGGCGACAAGCAAGAGATGGCTATCTCTTGCTTCTGACCTCCTTTTGGAAAGGCTATATTTTGAACATGCCATGTACCCAGTTTTTAATCTACAAATTGTTATTTGTTGGGGAGAATTTGTGTTTGGGCTGGTGGAATTTCTTGCAGGAAACTTCTATTTCTAAAACTTCTTTTGTTTCAAATCATAATACAAAAAGCCAACATTTGTATGTCGTCTATTGAGTTGAAATGGTATCACACACACAAGGGAAAAAAAAAGTTGAGCACTGTGGCATCAATACAACAACGTTGCAACACAAAGTTGATGTTGAAATTAATTTCTGAGTATGTTGGAACTAATTGAAATGTTTTCTTTAAACTTTGTATATTAGTGTTCTTAACACACGGAGATGAAATGGACATGTTCCTGCAGAACACTTCATTCTGGGCAAACTATTTCCTATCATTTCATTTCATTTTTTTTTTAGCCAGAGTACTCATACTTTGGGGGAATGCAAGCACTGCTTGCTTTCGCTCCGAGCTGGAGCTCACTTTGTTAATCACCTCCATCGTTTCGGATTAAACTGGTATGACTAGCCCACTGCTGAAGTATGACAACCTACAGTTCCCCGACTAGCTACCGTGTGAAAATGACTGGCCATCATCAACTCTGCAAAAGCCACCACGGCAATTCACCAAGAGCTATTCCTATTTCAGCAGCGCATTCTTCACTGTCCGTTACATGGGGTAACCTGCGCCAGAAATTATGCTCCTACCCTCACCCTGAAGACGAGTCCTTGAAGGAAGTCCTGGGCGCTCGCAGTAAAACAACAGAGAACCTCCTTAAGAGAGAAGAAAGGGGAGGAGAAAGCATTGCTCTCTGGCTACAGCAACTCCACCTCCCGGTTATTTCATCTTCCTTAAAAGGCTAAAGCTAGAAGCTTTCCTCTGCCGCCTAGGTCCCTTAAAAGCAGCAGAGCAAGCCCTGAGGATCCCGGTGGAGCGCAGCCCGGATGGGAGGCTGATAGAGATGGGGAAGGAGGCACTGGCATGAGCCCTGCGGAGGGCACGACAGAGAAGGCTGGTGCTCTCCAGAGAAGTGTGACAGTATCCTATGTATCCTAAACCAGGTGTTTGTGGATGCAGCTCTTCCAAAGAAACATGAAACCAAACTCAAAAAGAAATCACTGAAGGGGAAAAAGTGCAACATGAGAGGTAAATATATTTTTCATTGAGAAAACTAAAAGTAACTGGCTTTATTTCATTTGAACATCGTTATTGTAAGTAGATGTCTAAAACTGACTGAAAAACACATTTACTAACATTTGAATAAAGACTTTGGTCTGACTGACTTCAAAAGCAGCACTGCGTTAAGAAGTCAGATCAGCAGATGAATTCAGGTGTGTCTGAAGAAATTTTGAATTTTATCTTTAGGCATTCACAACTGAAAACTCTGTTTAAATCTTTTCTATTTTGTTCTCTGTTATTGCTAAAGGTTTTCGAGTAGTATGCATGTTGCTTTGGAGTGGTAGAACCAAAACCTAAACTGAGAATCTGCTAAACTGACTCCAGTGAGACGTTTCAAATGTTCCTGTACCTCTGTTCTTGCAATAGTGCCATTTCTTCAGAAAGATCCATGACCTACTGAGCTGGAATGTCTGTTGGCATCTGGTTGAGGTTACTGTAGCTGGTATTTGGGATTCTTTTTTTCTTCCAGTTTAATTGAAAGAAGCTGAGATTGTCTACACATTCTATGAATCGTTTCCATGCTCTGACCGCCTAGTCTCTCTGAAGGGTAATTCTGGTGTTGCTGAATCTGAACTGGAAGAGAGAAACACCTTGATAGTTCAAAACTGCAGCCCTTCTGTGGGTCATGCTGCCAGTGAAAGTCAGAATGGCTGAAAGACGGGAAGACTTTGCCCCTTGTCTTTAAGATGCACCAAGACAAATGTTTTGCAAATATGATACTACTCATTTTAGCGTAACTGTAAGTTATAGTACTTGGGCTTCTGATTTATATCTTTGCAATGCTAGAGGACTTACAGATGCTTTTATTCACCAGGTAAAATGAAAAATGGGCCTTTTGAGAATAACTGCTGGGAGCTGTGACAAACCAAGAGACCAGAGGATTACTACACAGCTCCTGCAGATTCTCATCTAAGGCATCAGGTCAGCCTTCCGGCAAGTGTATGCTGAAGTGTAGGTTCAGCAGCCAAGGATGGAAGTGCTACGCCGTTCCTCAGTCTTTGCTGCAGAGGTGATGGAGGTTTTTGACAGGTCTCCCACTGACAAGGAGCTTGTGTCCCAAGCCAAGGCTCTCTGCAGAGACTACATAAATTCGAGGCTAGTTCGAGCGGGTGTTAGCTGGAGCAAACCTGAGTACAATACACCAGTGCCTGGCGGTAAGCTGGCTGAAGTGTCCACCATACTACTGCGACTAGGTAAGTCCCTGCAGGTATGGGGGGGAACTGAAACTATATGGAGCAATTCAGACCAGACTAAGGTTTCTGGAACTGAAGAGTGCCAAGAGGGTTTTCATGTGATGATATAGAGGTTTTTCTTCTCTGCTTTGGGCATTTAGATTTGTTTTGGTGATTTGCCCTAAACAGCTCCTTTACTAGCATTTCCTCAGTCCCTTGGACCACTGCTCAGCACAGTGTTTCTGCAGAGCTACTTTTCTCTGAGGACTTGCTACAACTTAAAAGCATGATGCAGTCCAAGAAGGCCCAACAGCAAACTAATTTTATCTGCGTAAGAGTCCAGTTGTGTAACAGTTTTCACAGCAGTTTCAGTAGTCTTTCTCAGCTTGGCATTTAACAGGTCTTGCAGTGTTTTCTCCAGACACAGGTGACTTGTCTGCCGTGATGCAACCCAAGCTGGCATCTGGTAGAATACTGCTACTTCTAGATGTGTGCTTCATCAGTTACTTGCCCAGCTGCAAGGACATTTACCAAAGGGGTAGTTGCTTAGATCATGTGTGTTGGAGATCTTATAAAAGCTGCTTTTCAGGGTGTTTAATTTTCCTTTGCCTACCTTAATCATTCAGCAAGACGTGAGTTTTCGTGCTTTTTGTTGGAACAAGGAGGAGGTGGCTGATGTTGCCTGGCATACGCTGCCGTTCAGTGCCCAAACTAGCCAGCCCCCTTCTTGGGCTGCAGGGAGAGTGATTTGAAGGTTATGCCTGTAGGCTGCTACACAAAGACATGCTCTGCACTTGTGCTTGTACCAGGACCTCCCTCTAAATGCTGACAGTTGTCCGCCCTTTTGCTTTAGGTTTTAGCCTCCTGTGTGCTCAAGTCAAGCTGTTTGTCTTTTGGGATCTTGACACCCTCATTCTTGGAAGTTGCTTCCAACATCCCTCTTTGCCTGCAGGCTGGTATATTAGTTCACATCTGTCTTGGAAATTACCACTAGCATTTGCATCTGATTTAATTATTCCAAAATTCAAATAAGTCTGGTGAAGTAACCTTTAACTGGGCCTAACAACCTCAGGATCAGGCAGGTCTCCCCACTTTCTCCCCTTTCTTTCTAATTCTCTTTGATATTATCCCAAATTTCTTTTTAAGGCATAGCTGTTTATCTTTTGACTGACTTTTTTTTTCATTCATTCTTTTTCACTTTTTCTCTCCTATGCTGACTTTACTTCTATTTTTGTTTTCAGTGGTTGTTTGGTCTTTGGGTTTTGGGTTTTTTTGGGTTTTTTTTGTTCTTCTATCAATCTCATTGCCTTTTTGTCCTCCATTTCTTCTCTGCCTGGGTTGGGGGTTGAGATTTGTTTGCTTTCAACCAGATCTTCTGTGGGTGGCCAAGAGTATGTTAAAGGGCAAACAGGTGGCAGACTGGATCTGAAGGCGTCTCCTGGATGACTCTCCTGTTACTTATTCATGTCCAGATGGAAAGATTTGGCTGATAGTTACAGGAACTTGGCACCTTCTCTGAGCAAATCTGTTTGGAGAGAGCCATGTGGTACCCATGCAACAAGAAGGGTGAGCAGTCCTTCTTATTAGGATGAAGAGTTGTTTCCGAACTGTTTGTTCAGAAACACCGCCTGCCACATGGCCTGTCCCTTTCTTTCCCCTTTTCAGCTATAAACCAGTACAAGGCCGAGTGATATCCAGCCACCTGCCAGGAACAGTAGTCCTTAGCTGCTTACTAAGCAGTGCAACAAGCCAGACCAGTTTTTTCTCCATGATAGTGCTGAGAAGTCTGTGGAGATGAGAAGTCAGAGTATTTCCTAGCCCTCTTGCACATGCCAAGGCAGTAGAGAGTCTGATGAGCTGCCTGGTGGGCTAGCAGAGGTGCTGGACACAGGCAGTGCAGTTGCAAGTCTTGGGGAGCGAGAGCCCATCAGCTCAGTGATGCTTAGCAGCTAATTAATGCAATTATCAAGTCAGAAGTGGCAAAACCTAATGTTATGGCCAAATGAGACACCCCAGCCCCACCTGCCATGTGTCAGATGTCTGGTTTATCTGAACTTGTCTCTCCTCTGGCTAAGGCCCAGGCAAGTGCTGTTTCACTACTGCACTGAGCTTCTGCTTGTGGGAACTGTCACTGCTGCCCTACTTGTTCCTCCATGGTTACTGGAAGGAGGAGAAACCAGGAATTGCTCTTAAATGTTGCTAAGCGTGCAGTCAGGCATCTGAACATGACACTGAAGACTGCCACCAATGTAATGTGGTATTGAAGGGGTCCTGGGCCTACCAGCGCAGGGACTCTGTGAGCCTGGGACTGCTTTCCTGTGCTTTTCTTCCTCTGCTGCTGTTGTCGGCCCTGTGCATTGCTGCAGGGCAGGGCCCACTTTAGCAGCACGTGTGCCTCCAACTGTGTAACAGTTTTCACAGCCCCTGATCTCTTCTGGGGCCTCCAGGCACTGGTTGTTAAAAGCGGTAACAGTGGCAGGCTACCAAGTGCTGATCCCAGCCTCCCGTGCCTCCTTCTCAGCTAACCACGGGCAGGGCTACCCCATTTCCTCACGTTTACAGGGAAGCCTGTGTGGTGCCTGTGAGGAGAAAACAGCTGTTGAGTAGTGCAAGTAATGTTTCCTCTTATCAGGGCTGACCATGTGTTGGCAGGGTTTCCTCTTGCCATCACATTGTGTGGGACAATCCCACACACACAAAGGGCCTGGAGAGCTCATCTGTTGAATTCTGTAGAGCTGGGCTTTGCCTGTGCTGTGCTGAGTGCTGGTGACCAGTCAGATGAAGTAAGGTCCAGTAGCTAATGACTCTATAACAAGCTTCTGACTGGGGTGTCATTTTCTTTTTCAGTCCCCATCTAAATGAAATTTTCAGGAGGATCAGGTGCCCTCTGACTAGGTCAAGTCATCTGGGTCTTGCAGTAGGATGTAAAGCTGTTGTGACAGCTCTCCTCTTCCCCTGGGTGCTCCAGAGCACCCTTGGGCAGGAGAAGGACACAGAGCAGAGTGTCCTTCTAAATCTAGACCAAATAGGACTCTCCATGCACAAAGGGCCTTGATCCCTTGCAATGTTTGTGTTGTGTAATGCTCCTACAGCAGCTGTACAACCCTCATTAAGTATCTGTGAACCCTATAGAGAGATAAATCCATTGGAAACTGGGCTTTATTAATTCTACTGCTCTAAAATGTTTTGTTTTGCTATAGAGGAAAAGCTTTACTGCTGTTGCCCAAGCTCCATAGCACAAACATGTGGGAGGAGGTTCTCTGCTTGTCCTCAGTATTTCCATCTTGGTCTTCGGGCTAGCCTCACACCTCCAACTATATCCCAGCTGGGGAGAAAACAACCTGGAGGTTAAAGCACGTGTCTCTGTGTGTGTCGAGAACCTTGTTGCTGAGGAGTCAGTCAGGCAAATGAACATCTCTTTAACCATTTGGAGTAGAGAAAGAACTCTAGATCATCACTCCGTGCCTGTGTGAGCATAAAATAGCTGAGCTCATAGTCTCTTTGCTCGATGTTGTGCAGCTCTGGGTGGATCCTTGGCTTTCATCAGCTTCCAGCATTCTTGAGTCACTCTCATCTTGAGGCTTTTTTTGTACAAGTCTGATGGGGTGTTGAGAAAGCTTATGTAGATGTACGTGCCTCCTTTTCGCTTCTGAAGAAAAATGAGATAGCTTTGCTTATCTGAGGCCTGTCTCCTGTGTTGGAGGAAAGGCAGGCATCCAGCCTGGGAACATCATTTATACTGGAGACTACTGCAGCCCCAGTGCTCGTTCAGGGCCACTGCCTGTCCCCACTCCCTTTAGAAGTCCCAGGCACAGGGGATATTAGGAAAGCAGGGTGCAGGGGGTTGCATCTAAATGATCCTAAGCGCTCTGCTGCCTGTTTAAAATAAGGTGGAGCTGGGGTTAAGTCTCCTCAGCTGGAGGAGTATGTGGGGTGCCCCCAGCTGTAATTCCTGTATGGTGAGAGCAGGACTTGGTGTTCTGTGTGTTGACTCCTGACTGTTTGTTTCCAGGGGATGAGCTGGAATACATTCGTCCCAACATCTACCGGAATATCGCCCGCCAATTGAACATCTCGCTGCACTCAGAGACAGTGGTGACGGATGCCTTCCTGGCAGTAGCTGCGCAGATTTTCACTGCAGGTACGGTGCCCTGACAGATACGCAGACAGGGCTGGGTGGAAAGGAACAGGATGGAGCCACCTCTGTCAGAGAAGGCGTGTTTCTGGGATGAACTGCAAGGTGGGCCATGGTTTCTGAAAGGGCTGTGGGCAGTTTGGCAGTGTGCCTTGCTTTAATGATTTAATTAGAGCTCCTCTATGCTCTGTTGTTCTGGCAGGGAAATACTCTATTTTATTATATCCTCCTGGCACGTTTTTGCTCATTCTAGAAGGCGTCTCCTGCCCTTCCTCATTAGGAGGTAGTGTTACCTCATTGCACAGGGAGGTCACTCATTCCAAGCTCCACTGGCAACTGGAGAAGATTCATTACATGGGAGTCTCCCTTGTTCCAGCTTACACTGCTGATGCTAGGAGCCAGAACCAACTCATCACAAGGGAGTTCCTCTCTTTCTGGCTTCCTTTTCCCCAGCAATAGCCAGAACTGCCATGGAGCCTGCTGCTTCCAGTTGCTGCTTCTCCTTTCTCCTACTCAGAGAGACAGGAGCTTCGGCCCTCACAGCTAGCTGTTCCAGAGAAGCAGGAGCTTTGAGTTTTCTCACTGCTTAGATGTGAATATTCTTCTGCTTCTGTTCAGCTGGTCCCAGAAGTGATTGTCAAAACCAAAGGTACGCTCTGTGCTGTGTTCGAGGGAACCTCAACCTCTCTGAAAGCAGTCCCTGCCTGCGATTGGGAATGCAGTCTGGGGGAGTCAAGGGAAGAGTAACATTTTACATGGAGACTTATGTCAGGCAAGTCCTGACACGGTTGCAGGTTTTCTGCAGTGTTTCATTGTGTTGTTCATGGAAGGGAAAGTAGATGTTAGAAACTGAAAACAAAAAAAACCCCAAACAAACAAAAAAACAAAAAAATCCAAAAAACCACAAAAATCCCAAAAAACACAAACAAAAAACCCCCAAAGACAGCTACTTGCTAACAGCATGGTAGTGTGAAAACACTGGATCCAGTGACATTGACATGGGAAGTGTCACAGGAGGCAGTGATTCTTGTTATTTTGGGAGTAGTTGGTACAGGGTAGAAGTTGAGGTTTCTTTTGTACTTTCAAATAGGCTTCCTCACTCAGACCCTTTTTATCTTCACAATCAGCTATGAATCTTTATGCGTATGCACTGCATGGGAACCCTAGAGCAGCCCTGTGCTGACATCCTGGATTTCAGATCTGAAGTGTGTTGTGGTGGAGATCCTCTCCAGAATCACAACATGACAAAGTAGATCTCTGAGAGGCGCTGTAAAAGCACAGCTCCCAGCAGGTCTAGTAGGGCAGATCAGGGAAACTGAAGCTGTGCCATAAGAAATGAATGTAATTGGATTCTGTAGCTGGTACTGTAGCCCTCAGCATCTTTTCAGAGCATGCCTGGAATGCAGATTGCCTTTGCACTGGGCTGGCTTGGGAGGACATGTGGGCTCAGAAAGAAAGAGCTGGGCAAGTATGGCAGGAATGTCTGAGTGCGGCTGTGTTCAAAGTGCAGGTGCCTTGTCTTGTCGCTTAGTGCTCAGCTTTACTTGCATCAAGGCTTACAGAAAAACGAAGGTCAAGTTTGCAGGCTCAGGTTATTTGTATTGCAGGTAAGTTGGTTATCTTCTTAGATGACTATGGCTGACTACATCAGAACTGGCCTGCCTCCAAAGCCGAAATGACACAGGGAATTAAGCCAGAAAGGTGGATGGCTGCAGGTGGAGCAGACTGTGCACACTGCTATGCTACATAAATATGATGCTGGGGAGAAAGCCCTGCTGGCTTCTGAGAGTCCTGCTCTTGCCAATGTATATTGACAGATTCACTGAGAGCTGCATTTTTTGATGTTCTTCAACTTCTTAGCTAAGGAGTCAAGTAAAAAGTGTGGGTAGTTTAAAATGTTTTTGTTGAAAGTAAAGCAAGAAATTGTAACTCTCGGTTCTAAACTTGCAGTTTTCAGGGTAGTAAGAATGGGATCTGGACTCAGCCGGTTGAGGCTGGCAATTCTAGAGACTTTGGGAACATGGTAGAAGCCCAGGCTCAAGCTCTGTTGCTAGTGCTGTCCCTTGTTTGGGGGCACTGTGCTGCAAAAATGGCTGGCAGTTGGCTGGCTGCACAGGGGGTGGGTTCAAACCTTCCCGGTGCTCTGTATGCTCCCTTTTTCCTTCTTTCTCATCTCTGCCTCAGAGCAACTAATAGGATAACCTGTGAGCGAGAAGACATGCATTTATCAATTCGTTATTGTAATTTCTCTTGCTACAATGCTGCTGAGTGGCAGAGGGGGAGGAGTTTGCTGATTTTTAACAACTGCAGTCTCAAGACTCGGCATTTAATGCTAAATCCAGCAAATCAGAGTTGGCTGTGGCAGCCAGACATTCATTCCTAGTTTCTTTCATAGTTCAGAGGAAAGAGGCTCTTACTGAGGAAAGGAAACCAGAGACTCAAGTGCAGTCTGAGGTTTTGTGCCAATTACCAACAACTAAAGCATCTCAGCCTGTTTTTAACTGTCCGGTTTATTAAGAAAACAGCTACAGCCTGACACTGCAGTGCCTAGACAGTCTGGGGAGCCCCATGAGTCACTTGCAATGCCTTTCTAGCAAGGGAGTGGGGGATTTTGACCCTATCTTGCAGGAGAGGTTTTCTCCATAATCTTTTACATGGCCTTCTTACACACTCTAGTCTGGTTTTGAGTCTTCACACTGTAGCTCTGGCTGTACTTGCTTCCTGTCCATGCTGTCTACAAGTCTTGACTAAGCACAAGCCCTAGATGGACCTCTAAAGAAGGCAAGACTGAGGACATCTGGCACCCTTGTTGGTCCCACTGCATGGGTACATTTTGCCATATTTGACTTTACAGCATTCTCTGTTCCAGTTATCTCAGGTTTGGCTTTTCTCTAGTGTATCAAGGACAGCTTGAATCCCAATTACAGCAAGACTAGCAGCTGAGAATATAGACAGAAGGTCACAGAGCATAGTAAGGCTCAAGCTGTGTTTTGCTTCCATGTTTCCATACAACCTGTTAGTTAGTTGGGGCGCAGAGATCCCATCTGCGTGGAGACTGGCACTGCAGACCCCTGACCTGGTTTGGATGTTGAAGGATCTGCAGCAGCATCACCTCTGTGACAATACCACTGGTTCTGGTGTGTGGTCCAAAGCTGCTCTGTGGCCAGCAGGAGACTTTCTGCTGACTTTAACAGGCTTTGGATTGGGGCCTGGCTGAGCTGGTATTTACATTAGCTGTTTAAATAAATCCCAGAAAGAGAGGGTCACTTGGTGGAAAAACAGAAGTAGAAAACGGAGATGCATTTTCCTTTCCTAAAGGAAAGAGTTTCCTCCAGTTGGTAAGAGCTGCTAGGCATGAGGGCTCTCTAAAAGCTTTCTTTGTGGTTTTGTATTGGTTTGGGAGCTCGTCAGTTCTTAATCAAGACTGCTTGGGCTGAAGTGAATCCTGTACAACAGGGATGCATGGTTAATGGGTTCTCAGGAGAAAATACTTTCCCCTGCAGGAACAAATGCTGTTAGAAATGCGTCCTACTCCTTCCTCATCCCTTAGGCCTTATGAGTTGAGCTTC
The DNA here is from genome assembly GCA_008921705.1 of Burhinus oedicnemus. Lineage (NCBI taxonomy): Eukaryota > Metazoa > Chordata > Aves > Charadriiformes > Burhinidae > Burhinus > Burhinus oedicnemus. Next base: position 222,802 of record VFFE01007214.1, on the reverse strand, counting down.
CTGCCTTGTGCACATCCTTCTTGGCTTCTTTCTCTCCACCAGAGGAAAGTATATTGTGTCTGGCTGTATTCTCCCAGCTGTTGAAATATAGCACTTGATCATGTTTCTCTTAGGTCTGATTTGCATGTGGGGCTTTGATGCTGAGTGGAGCAGAGGGAAGTTTATTTGAGTAACCTTGGATCGTGTGGTGCTCTGAGACTCTGCACAGTCATGTCTCATGGCTTCTTGAGGTCTCCCCTGGGGCAGGCAAGCTAGTATGCAGTGGTAATGCTTTCAAGAGCGGTCCTCTCCTGCTAATTAATTTTCCCCTGGGCTCACCAGTGTTTACGTGCCTTCAGCTCCATGACTGGCCTTGAGTCTGCAACTTGTATTTCTTATTCTTTAAAATGCCTTCTAAGCAGCTTTTTACTTTTTCCATGTCCTTTTGTTCCATCTCTGTGAGCAGAAGTTTCAGAGAGCAGAGTCTCTGTTTTGATTACTCCTTTCTGGACCAGTTATCCATTCCCTCTTGTTGTTAGCTCCTGTGGATGCTAGTTCGCACAGTGGGAAACTGTGAATAAATTGTCTTTTGGTGATGAGTGCCCATCTCGCCCAATGTGGATGGCAGCCGGACCTTTAGAGGAATTTGGAACAAGACAATGTGTCTTCTCTGCTCATGTACACTGGCCGGATGCAACCAGCTTATGCCAAGGGATGCAACAAGCTAGTGTCACCCTGGCCTGGACATCGCAGGGGACAGAGGCACTGCCCTCCCAGTAGATTGTGCTCCTCTACCCCTGCCAAGGGAACCTTTGAGAGAGAAAAGTTAATGGAGCTGGTGTCCTGGAATAGTGCAGATAAGGGCTGCTGTAGCCTGTTCCCTTGCCCTGCCTGGAGCTGGGTGGCTGCTGGAGCCCTCCTGGGGCAGAGGGACCAGCCACAGCCATGGCCCAGCTTTGGTCTCGAGCTGATGTTAGAGGTGTCTGCTCTTCCCTTGCTTCAGGGCTCCCCTACAACATCTTGTGTGAACAAGAACATAAGCTGTGTCCTGCTGTCTCAGGTGAGGAGCCTGGCCTGCTGTCTATCTTCTGCCTCCAGCAGTGGCAATAGGAGTTTCCATGCAGAGAAATCGGGAAGGGATTTCCTCCTCTCCCACCCCTGAGGCCCAGCTCTGCTGATAACAGGAAAAGCAGACTGAAAGATTGGTTTGACCCTTATAGGCATGCTCTGTGAAGAGGAAGATAATGGGAAGTGACCAGTGAGCCCTTCGTATCCATTACCATGATGAGCATCAGCCAACAGCTTGTCCTCTTTCTGCTGTCTGTGTGGGAGAGGGGCTCTGTCCATGTGCTGGGGAAGCATTCATCGTGTGCAAGTCCTGTAGCAAGCACCACTACATAGCAACCTTGGCAGAGAAGCCAGAGCTGAAGGGCTTTCTCTCCATCCTCTGTGGGAGGAGACCCCTGAACTGACACGTCTGTAGAGCAAACTGCTTTCCTGTGTACTAAGGAAATCATGGGTCTATTAAGCCTTTATCTTTCATAGGCTGTGGATACACTTTTCTTCTGTTGGAAAGAGAAACTTGGGTTTAAAACAAAGTTAATCAAGGCTGCAGCCATCTTTCTCTACGAGGGCAGCCTCGGTCCCCTGTCAGTTACTGCCATGTAAACATCTCAAAGCTAATGGACTTGCTTCAAATACTTAAGAAAGAACGCTGTCAGTAAAAGCTTGGGAATAAGCCAGTGAACTCTTCCCTGGAATTTTGGATAACTTTGGTTCATGTAACTCAAGATGCAAGGAGCCACACTTCTGCAGGGATGGAGAACTGTAAAAACTGACTTACACTGAAGCTGAGTGTAATCTAGCTGAGGCTCTGGTCCAGGAGATTATGGTCAGCAAGAGGTAACCCCTGAAAGCCTCTTTCATTGGGTGGAGAGGTATTGACCTGCAGCAGGAGGTCTTTCTTGCCAGGAGAAGCCCTCTGGTATTTTCTCATGTGGTTTCATAGCCTCTTCCTGGCTTGTTCTGCTGGCTGTCATGGTGACACGCAATGTGAGAAAGACAGATAAACAGTGTGAATACCACACAGGCAGTGAACTTCCTGAGTGACAGCTCTGGGGAAGGGACATCACAGGGCCCACTCAGAAAATAAAATCAGAATAAGAATAACAGCCAATTTAGCTATATTAATAACTTCCTCCGTTCTTGGAGATAGTGCTGCTGAAGGAGAGAGTATTACAGGAGACTGAGCTACTGCTGTTACTGGTGCTACGGAGCCTCACAAAAGGATCATGTGTAGATCATCTTACATCAGTCATGAGCAAAAAATGGCTTTTTTTGAAAACTGAATGGGTTTTCTTCAGTCTAACAAGCCATTCCTGTGGCTGACGTTTGAACAGTTTCTCTAAAGTTTAGTATATTTTTTATTAAAAAAAAAAGAAAAAAGAAAGCAATTCCTAAAAGCGTTAGCGTGATTGTCCCTTTTTGAGGCACTAGGTGGAAGGACTGTGGAAATGCTCTGAAACCTGCACATATTGTAAAGGAATGCGGGGAGCTCCGCTGCGGTGTGAACAGATGTGAGGAGTCTGGAGCTCTATCCTGGAGAGATGGGTCAGGGTGCCTGGGGATCTGGGAGTGTGATGAAGGAAAGAGGGAGACGCTTGACTTCATTTAAATTGTATTTAAGAGTTTGCTTTCTCAGCTGATAGATTGCTGAGTCCATCCAGTTTTGTGATCGTGTGTTTAATCCCTTCTGGTCCTTAGATCTAGTGACTGAACTAATCTTTCCTTCCTCTCACCTGTTTTCTTTCTTGTTGCGACCCAGCAAGAATGGCTTTGTTTTGTTTTTAAATACTGAAACTTCACCTGGCTTCTAGTTACATTTGGGAGAGACCTTGGACAGATTCCATAGAGACCTAACACTGTAAAATATTTCACAGTAGGTTTGTCAAGTACTGCTATTCCAGATAATAAAGTAAGGGGGAGAATTCAACTTCCTAGCGGATCCAAAGGAAATCCACCTGCCATTGTGCTGTGGTAGTTCTTCTGCATGGGTGCAGAAGGGTTGCATTTCCAGGTCACTGGTCCTGATAAAAGCCTGATGAGGGACTGCTGGCTGCAGTGTTTAAGCATGGAGGATTTATGCCCAGTGGTGTTGGCAAAGTGCGGGGGAGACCCAGGGAGGTTGGCTGGTACCTAGAACTGGGCTCGAGTGCTTATTGCTAGCACTAACAGGAAGATGACTGCTGCTGGGACAACCTCCATGGAGCATTCGCTGCTGGCAGGTCAGCCTAGCAGGAAGGCTATTTTCTGGGAGATTAGATAACTGACTGACACTCCATTCCTGCACTGCCTTCATTGGGATAGGATATGCAATGTTAAGTATTGAAGGCAGAGTGGCAAAACTCTTGAAGCTACCTGGTTTTCCGGTGGAGATTGGGGCGTACTCCTTACATCAAGGAGGACGCCAACCCCCTTGGCCCTGTAGCTTTGCCTCACTTTTTTGCTCTTGTGTCATGGTAGAACTGGCTGAAGATGCTTATCTCATCCGTGCCTTGTGTGTCACATTGGAAGTCTCCTCTGATCTAGAAAAAAAACAGGAAGGCTTTGTCTTAAGGGTGTTTAAGAGTTGTGCTGGTGACAAAACCCCAAGTTGCTCAACTCTTTGAATTCAATCGTTTCCTGTGCAGCATGTGCATGGCTGAGAGTTAATGGCAATATAAACCACGGTGGTGCACGTCTCCTCTATTTTGATGATGCCTTTGGGCTGCTTTCTCCAAAGCTGTGCACCCAAGTGCTGAGAGGGGGTCAAAACATGCCCTGACATGATCTGACATGATCATTTAATTCTGCTTCTCCAGGTGAAGAGTCTTCCCCAATCCTTGTTCCCTAGTATTTCTTTTCCCCCATGGTGAAGAGCATGCAGAACTGTGGCTGGACCTGAACTCAGAGCTGCATACAGGCAGCATGGATACGTGTAACGAAGGAGAGCTGGTTTCTCTGAGTATTCAGGACTGAGCTATGTGTGCGTGTGTAAATCTGAATGACTTTTCTTCTTTTCATAGGCATAACGTGGGGCAAGGTGGTGTCTCTCTATGCTGTGGCAGCTGGGCTGGCAGTAGACTGTGTGCGGCAGGCACAGCCAGCCATGGTTCACACCATTGTAGACTGCCTGGGAGAGTTTGTTCGCAAGACCTTGGTGACGTGGCTGAAAAGGAGAGGAGGCTGGGTAAGAGATGCTATCTGATCAAGCTTGCTTCCACACATGCAGAGCAGAAAATATCCTGGTTAATGAAAGTGACAGTGCCCCCACTGCAGCTTTATGCAGAAACACACTGAGATTCTCTTCTACAGCCCTGTGGTCACCACCATCCTGCTTATGCTTGTGCTAGACTCTGATACTGCGTCATGGTCCTGTCCTCAACAACATCAGCTATTCTGGTCCTCAGCTTCCTGCATAGCTGTGCCAGACTAATTCAGTCCTGACCCACCTGGGCCTCTTCTGTTCCTGACCTGAACATCTCTGGAGCTGCCAACCACTCATAGCAGGGGACTGTAAATAGGGGTCATTTTCTTGGGCAGCTGTTTTCTAGAAACTGGAAAAAAATGAGGTCTCCCAATTAATTCCCCTTTCACTTGCACCACAGTTCCCCAAGTCAAAGCTTAGTATATTAACATGACTTGCCACTGTAAGGAATTTTAGAGGGATATTAAAACCTGGCAGTTTGTGCCATTCACTGACCTGACCCTGATGATGCTCCATGAATAATTTCTTCTGATGTAGCTCAAATTGTAGTGCACTTATGCTTTGAAGGACACTCGTAACACCAATCAACAGCGGGAGGGCTCATGGCCCTGTCACTGGCCTGCTCTGAAACTGTGGGTAAGGCTGCTCTGTGTTGGAGTGTGGCTCCATATCCTATGGCTTTAAGCATCTGATTTCTTTGGTTCTCTCTATACCTAATGGGAAATACAATGCTCCTGTGGAGGATGGCTCACAGTAAGAGCTTTGGTGCTGTGGAATAGCCAGACTCCGTTGTAGTGACCTCCCCAGGAGACTGACATGACTGGTCAGCTATGTTAGTGGTTGGCAGCTGGGTGATGTACATATATACCAGGGTCTCTGTGCCTGTCTGGCAGGGATATAGACATTCCTTAGAGCGATACAGCCGAAAGCACTTTGGTGTACTGCGTGGCAGATGCTGCCTGGAGCTAAATATTGCCATATGACACCACTGAGCTCATGGGACATCTTGTTCCCAAGGCATGTACTCTCTCCAGACTGAGCCACAGTGGTAAAGTCCCTCCTTTCCAAGAGGTGATATTTATTCCTGAGCATCAGGAAATGGTCAGCCTCCCCACCCTGCACAGACCCAGAGTCGGGGGATGAATTTTTCCAAACTCAGCATTGCTTCTCTGTGCCGAGACTTCCCAAGTGTGCCTGTAGCTGATTCAAGTTGCCTAGTTTCTCCAGGAGTGAAGGCACCTTTTTGATGAATGGCAACTGGAAAAGTAGCGTTGTTCCGATTTTGGATCCCTTGCATTTACTAAGTGTCATTGCCACCTTACATCATCCCTCCCCTCTCTAAAACTGTGTAACCTTGAGGCCAACTGAGTCAGGGAACTCTTTGGTTGGGCTGAAAAGTAACCTTTGATCTGAACGCCCTGATCTGTTTCATTTTGCGTCTGCAGAAATAATTGGGCTGAGGTAGGTGAAGCGACCCTATCCTGGGAAAGCGACTGATTAAGTAGCACTGTTCCTGCCTGTGAAATCCCTGCCTCAGTATCATTTGAGTCTTACTTTAATTGAGTACCTGTAGAGCTGGTTAAATTGTATTCTCTAAAACAATTTTTCCTTTGGAAAAAAATCCAGTTTCATTAAAATTGTAATGTTGCATAGGAATGTGTTTCCTCCTAGTCTCTGACTAATTTTTTCCTTTGTTTTGGTAAAACATGCATGTTCTGGTAAGTTAGCTTCTTGTTTTAATTTTTGTATTACATTATTAGAGTTCAAAATGGGCTGTTTTGATAGTTCCAAATGGATATATTTGGAAAGTTTGTTGCACAGCAAACAAGCCACAAAACCCCTCCCCTGCCCAGAAGTGGTTCTTTGCAGCTGAGGAGATGTCTTGTCTATTGCTAGCTCCTTCTGCTGATCATCCCTCTTTGAATGGCCAGTGCATTTCTATTGGAGTTGCTGAACCTATGCTTCTTGCTGTCGGGATCTGGCCCCAAGAAAGGGAAGCCAATCTCACTGCCCCTGATCAAACAAAACGACTGTAAAAGATGCTGGGTTGTGCTGATTACAGCCTATCTTCAGTACACTTATCAGCAATTTTGGGCTGCAACAAGGAGATATTTTCCCTCTAGAAATGAGTGGGTTCCTTCAGTCTGGGGAAAGGCTGCTAATCCTCTTGCCATCCTGTGCTGTGCTTCCCTGAATGTTCTTCCTCTTGATGTAGGCACTGCAGTGTGAAATTTCCCAGCCTTATTCACTAATGGGCCAGATGGAACAGCTCTGTAGTGGGGACCCTTTCATCTGCTGCCTGACCTAGCTGGTTGTTCGTTTGTCTTGGCATGGAGTACTTGTTTCCCCTGTGCACATGGCCCCTGTCTCTTACGTATTGGCTCAGGTTGAGGCTGCCAAGAGGAACCACTGTGCTCCAAGCTGTTTCAGAAAAGCCACCGTGGAGACCTTGGAAAGGCATTTGAAAGTCTCCACTCAGCAGTAGGTTCCCATATTGCTTCCATAGGGTATAGAAAGACCCTACTTCCCAAAGCCCAAAACAAACCTCTTGGGAGAAACAAGAAATGTTTAACCCTTTGAGGCATCATCTCTCCCTGGGGAGAGTTTGCAGGCTCAGTAGTGACTTTACAGTAGAACAGAAAGACTTTTTTAATTTTTATTTTTTTTAGCAGCTGTTACATACATTTGCTACAAAGAAGAGCATGCAACTTGAACTTATTAACAGGTGAAGATCAAACTGCCATTGCAACAGTTTATCAGTGCCTCACAAGGCTCAAAGACCCATTTTATTAAGTAGCTTTGAAATTTTAAATTGCAGTGCCTTATGAGGTATGCTTTATTTGGATAACAATAGCTAAGGCAATTGTTAAACAGCTGAGCAATTTTCTTTTTCTAAGCAAGCACCATACAAGTTTGTAAGTGCTTCTGACTGCAGCTCCTCCTGATTAGCCACAGTGAGGTCGTTTCCTTTGGTAGGGCATAGCACAGCTCTAATGAGTTCACACTTTCTCATGTGGAAGTTAACCCTCTGCAGCAATAATCAACCCGGTATGCATATTTGGGCCTTGTACTGATTCACATGAGGCACTAAAGCTGTCATGACTTCTTTTGACTAAAGAGACAGCTTGACACAACTGTGTTTTAGGGATGTGCTGGTCCCTAAAATTGGACAGGACTTTTTTAAAATGCAAATAGGGTGCGTTTGCTAAGCCATCACTGAAAGCATTTAGGCAGACCGATTTTACTTTCCTCCACAATACAGATACAGTACCTATAACCACTGGTGCTACATTGCAGCATCTGCTGTTATGTGCTGTCTTTGCTGCTTGCTACATTTGCTTTTTGTAGCTATAGGCAGCAGCATTTCCACACCTTGGTGTTCAGCCTCAGGAGCACCCCACATGCTGATTCAGCTTCCTACTGTCATCCTGTTTCTTCCCATCCTTGAGTGCCTGTATTCATTTCTCCTGCAATCTCTGCTTGTCAGTTATTTGTGCGCTCAGTGTCTTCTAATGTTCCCCAGAGGACAGCAGTGTGGGGTGATTCAGCATGCCAGCCTTTCAGACTTCCTTGTGAGGGAGGAACTGCATGGGAGGCTGTTGACACTGTTGTCAACAGACCTTTGGCCTGTAGGTGATGGTGGAGTTGATTAGTGTGGCTGTACTCCCTAACTGGACATGGGGATTTGTCCCTTCAGTCCCTCTTTTGTTGTCGTCTAATTATTACAAAGGTTGGTCAGGCAAGGCTCACCCATGTCTTGAACACAGGTGGAAATACTGGAAAAGATTATTGAAGTATTCAGCAGCTCTTATGTCCCATTTTATGGGAGGAACATCTCGAGGTTGAGAGTCTGACTTCCCTCTGGTTGGTCAATGAGAGACTTGTGTCAGAAGGCACACACCACAAACTCAATTATATTGATGGCAGAACTTTAATTTGTTTCCCCCACCAGAAGATGCAATTTTCTATCTGCCTCTGTCCTTGTTCACTTTACCCTCCAGATATTTTCCACCTTCTCCTCCCAATGCCAGCTGAGATCCTGTCTTCATGAATTTGCTGGATTGTTGTTATTTTTTATTCATTGCCGGCCAGCTTCTATTCTTGTTAATACTTGAAACCAGCTGTCCAAGCGATCTTTAAATCAGGCCCACGTGTCTGGGAGGCATCTCTGCCAGCATACATATTTCCACAAACAAAGCTTGCATTGCTTTAGATTTAAATTGCGGGTTGGCTTGCTTGAATGAGTTCCAAATAAAACATTAAGGCAAGAGGAAAAAGTGCAAGCAACTTGAGCTGATATTAAGCAGGACAACCTCTGGGAAGCATCTTGCTTTACAGAAAAGGATGAGAATGCTGATATTGCCAAGGCTTCCTAGCTCTTGAAAAGGGGAATAAAGTTTCTTTTATTTAGCTATTCAAAATAGAAAATGCTTGACAATCTTCCTGTAGCATTTCTTTCCCCAGGGGTGGCTGGAAAAGGTGGATACTTCACCTTGTTGATGCAGAATGAAGAAAGTGTATTTTGCAGAGCTCTTAAACCTGATTTAATGTCTTGCAGTGTGTGGAAGTGTCAGAGCAAGATTTGTGGCTGTTGACAGTGTGGCAAAGTGGTGCTGCAGCAGTGGTGGCATGGTGCCACAGGTTGTGGGGCCGGGAGAGTCTGCAGCAGTGGCTGATGTGGTTCTGGGCATCGCTCTGATGATCTCTGTTTCCTCCTCACTAGGCAGACATCACAAAATGCGTGGTGAATACGGACCCCAGCCTTCACTCCCACTGGCTCGTGGCTGCTGTTTGCAGCTTTGGTCACTTCCTCAAGGCTATCTTCTTTGTCCTGCTGCCTGAGAGATGAATCCCAGTCGCCAAGCACAGCCCCCCTACCCCATCTCCTCCCCTGCTCCAGAAGCACTGGTAATGGCAATCGCTGATGAGGAAGAAGAGAAGAACCAGGACAAACAAAAGTTTTATTCTCCTCTCCCTTCAGCTGGGAGCAGATGATCAACCAGTCTCCTTTTTGCAGCCACAGGAGCCTCTTTCACCATTAATCCTTTCAAGAGTCTTGTTTCCCTGGGTGACCTGTGTGTGCAGCCTGGCCATTGCCAGTCCCTGGGCACGCTGATGGCAGCTGCGTGCAGTGTGGACTGTCAGACATCTGTTCCTTATGGCTGTGTTGCATGCTTATGCTAGTGCAAGGCAGAGGGGAGGAGGAAGGGGTTATTATTTGAAATGGGATAGAAAATAGGAGAGGAGGAGAGTCCCTCCTTTGCTCCCTGTTATTCTCCTTTCAGTCCTCAGACTCACCTTGCATCTGTTCTTGTTACATTTGTGCTTAAACTCCATCTCCTCCTTTATACCTAACTCTGACTTGCTGGGCTCTGCCCACAGCACAGTGGAGGGGATAAAGCAGCTGTGGGTTTTTAACATGATAAAAAACCCTATACTGTTGTCAGATGCTTCTCCCTGACATATCTTGGAGATCAGACTGAGTGGCTGTGTGAGGGGCAGGACTAGAGGGTAGTTGCATGTGATGCAGTTTGCAAGTGTATTTTGTTGACTGCTCTTAGTGTGCTCAGACGCCGTTTCAAACAGGAGAGCGAGGGGAAACGTCTTCAAGCAACAACTTGGGGCTGAATTTCATAATGAAGAAAAATGTTTTCTCCACTGAGATTTCGTGACAGCTGAGCATGTAAGTAGGCAAGGCTGGGGGGCATGGACAGGAATTAGGGAAACACAAAGTGAACTGTCTGGTGTTGTGAAGTGGGAAAGCTGTATCAAAAGTAGCTGAGTTACATTTCTCCTTTAATGTCTTTGGAAGTACCGTTTGAAGTCTTCTTTGTGGCAAACAATAAAAGAAAATAGGTGGTGTTTCACTGTTCCAAAGGGTATTGTATTTGTTTCCAGAGTTAAAAATTCCAAAGAAGGCCAGAACAGTGCAGAGACAAACAGCCTATGCTAAAAATACTTCAGCTTTTCCCATGGTAGGACATGTTAACGTGTTAAAACTACAACTCGCCTGGTTCATGCTAGGAATTTAACTCATGTTGTTACCATGTCAGAAACATGCGGTTTTCACGGACAGAAGCGGGGCCTTGCTGCTGTCTGCAGGGGAAGGCCATGAAGCCTCTTCTCTACCAAAGCACCCTACTCGGTGCCTTCCTCCCAAGAGCGTGGCATCACAGAATAACCCTGTTCTGAGTTAAGAACATGTGGCATTATAGGAGTTTTTGCTGGTTTGTTTGGTTTTTTTTTTTCCTAATTTTACTCCAACACCCTGTGTTTAGAGGGGCTTTACTGTTTCCATCCAGAGGTTACAAATGGGTTTGAGAATAAAGCAAAGCCTTTACTTTTCAGTTATATCTGTGCGATGGGTTTCTGCTGGCAGTTAGTAATGCTGTGCGCTGACCAACAGAGCCACTGGCAGAGGCAGACCCCTGCACAGTCCTGCTTTTGACTGGTCGTTTGCACTTCTGCTGATGCCTTGGCATATGGGTACCGGGCCCAGCTTTACCCGTGGTACTACACATGCAGTGAAGGGTGCTTTACCAGCTCCATCTACTAGTACTTTTTCAGTAGTAAAGTAATTCTTCTGGAGAAAAACTCTTAAAAGACACCCACCTCCATCCCCAATCCCCCAACAAAAACACTCACCAAGAAGGAGAAAGCCTCCCGTTCCACATGGAAGCTGCGTGCTGCCTTTGACAGTGTCTAGACAAACTTTGGCTATGGTATTAAAAGTTGGGGGAGGGTTATACTGATGAAGTTCCCAGTGTGGATGCAGCTGATGGTGCCCTGAGGTTGGTGCGTTTTTGTGTGTGTAAAGCTTGCAGCAGTTCCCCAAATAAAACCAAATTGCCAAAGGATTTTTTTTTTTTTTTTCTTACTAACGTAATTATATCAGCATTAGGGGGTTTGCTGGCACCTCTCCCACTTGGGATTTTCTTCATTAGATTCCTGATAGGTCTGGCTATGGAAACTTAGACCAGATATAGCATATGTGGTGAACTAAAGTAATCACACTTTGAGCAGCACAGAGGGGATTCCCTCTGATCTGCAATAGATGCAGTAAAAGCCCTATAGTTCGTTGCAGGGGGATGCAGCTCCATTGTCTCAAAGGAGCTTATGATAAAGTAGACTTTGGATTTCTGAAAATACCCTGGTTGTCTGCAGGCTTTGACTTGGACAGTTTTGCAGCTCGTAAAGTCCAGCTTGCTTATCGTGCCTAGTGTTTTATGAAGTGTATGTGAGCTAGCACAGTCGAACACTGGGACTGTCAAGACCTTTCTCGATTTTGATGCTGTTTTGAAATGCAGGTTATGACTGCTTTTTCAGTAAACAAGTGATATCAGAGGGACTACTAAGGAATGTAAAGAATTAAATGCACCAATTAAGTGGGTTTAACAAAAAGATAATGATAAGCCAAATCAGCATTGCTGGAAAGGAATGTGGGTGGGTGGGAAGGGGGTTACACAGGCAGGCAGACAAAGAATCAGTCTGGAATCTGCTGATAATGAAGAGGTGGTGGAACTCCCCACAAATAGGTTTCAGACTTCTCTGGCTTTTGTCTTTCTTGTGGCATTTGCTAGTCCCCGCAATGCACATACCTGAGCTGAACAGTGTGTTGCTTGTCTTGCAATTAGTGTTAAACCAGGATGATACTTTTTACCTTTCTCTCTCTGTCTGCAATAACTGCAGCGGCACCAGTCTTGCTACCAAAATAAACAGCAAACAGAATTGTGCACGCCGCTCTGTGTTTGGGAAGCAACAGTCTTGAGCCTGATTCAGCCAAGTATTTATGTTGCATTCAGTTTTAGTTGTAATATTTAGGCATTTCAGAGTACTTCCAGAGGTCCTTTACAATCTCAATGGTTCTGTGGCTCTGTGATTTTTCTTTTTCCTCTTCTCTTCTGGCCACTCCTACCTGATGGGAGACATCAGAGTTGGTTGTTTATCACCTCAATAAACATTTTCCTTGTATGATTGGTGAAGGTCCTCGGAGTGTGTCTAACTTACTTAGCTGTTAAAGAAAACCAAGAATGTAAGTACCAAGAATGTTAGTACTATTATGCTGCTTCATATTGAAAACCTGTCTGTTGTTCCTCTTCCAAGCATCAAAAACTGGAACCCCTCAAATTATCCGTCTCACTTCCTCCCCCCTCCCCCCCCCCCCCTTTTTTTTTTTTAAGCTGTCTTGCTCTAAGTGACCCAGCTATGCACAAACTGTCTTGGCAGGATGCTCCCTGTCCCCAGTCACCTTTCATTCCGCTGCCCAATTTCATCCCCTTTTGCTAAAGGGTAGCGGTCACCAGAGGGGCAGGGGACAGACCTCCTTTTAGCACGGGGAAACGTGGCCACTGGTTCACCCCGTTAGGCAGCAGTCACTTGGCACATGTAAAATCCAGCCAGGCTTTTGCTGCCTCCTGCCTTGCTGTCACACCAGACCAGACTGGGGGCATAGGGAGAAGATGAGGCTGTTGCAGTAGGGGCTGGGTGGAAGTGTGGAAGATGCCGAGGGAGGAGGAAGGAAAGGTTGGAGATGGGGAAATGGCTTCTTAAATATTTCAGTAGTTGTGGAGCATTTTGCAAATGAGAGTGGCCTGTGTGTTACTACAGTGGGGAATGTCAAGGTCAGAGAATTGAGCCTGCAGGGACCTGAGCTTCAGCACTCCCTTGTTCACAGAAGAGCTTGCTCCTGTAACAATTATCTCCCCCGCCTCTGCCCCACCCCCTGGCGCCATCTTCATTCTGTTTCTTTGTAATAGACCTACATTGAGTCAACGGAAATATTTGCTTTATCAAGAAGGTAGGGAGCAGAAAAGCTGTCTCAGCTTGAGTATTTCAATGACAGGTATTTGAGCAGTGGTTATCGTGTCCTAGACCTGACATTGCTTCAACCACAGCCTTACTTATACTTCTAGCTTGTCAAACATTGGCAGTAGGTTCACCTTGTTCAAAGCAACTAGAGAAACTGAAGCGGTCTCAGTCTCGCAGCAGATGTCGCTTGTGTTCCTGCACTGCCTTTTCTCCTGTAAATGGGAAAAAAACAATTTGTGAAGCCGTTAATTTATCAGACTTGCATCTGTATTACATACTGAAGAATGGAACAATAGCGTCAGGGAGTGACACTGAGGTTTCCTGGAAAATTGCAATTCCAAACGTCCTCATTTTCAAACTTGTTTAGACTCTGAGAAAAAGCTCTGCCTATTTTTTTTTTTTTTATTCTCCTTTTAACGTGCAAAGTCTGCAAGTGGGTTTTTTGGTGCACAATTAAACTGAATATGAAGCACATTTTGAGTCCCTTGCATGGCTTTCTGAAAAGATCAGGCCCCTAAGGCATTCCAACGGCTTTGCCAAGAGCCTTCTTGATGTGACTCTCAACAACATGTGGATCCTTGAATTTCTTTGCTGCTGTTGTTTTTTAAAATCTATTGTGATAAATGAAGCTGTGATAAATGAAGTTATAATTCGTGTTGTGATATATGAAGTTATAATTCATGTTAATTGAATTAATGTGAAATGGTGAGGAGAACTGAATAGACTGGTTATATAATCTGTTGTAAAATAGACATGTTACTAGTAAAGTTCTAGAAGTGAACAAAAGGCGGGAAAGAGGGTGTCGCATAAGGTACTGTCAATCACATTTTTGTAACTTTTTAAGAGTCTAAAGGTTACAAAAGGGTACAGATCCTGCGCAGAAGAGAGGAGCACCGGTTCAAGCTACTTTGTAACTCGGAGAAGCCACAGAGCATGTGCCAGAACAAAAGGTTACTAGCGGTGACGAAGAAGAACCATAAGCCTTCATCCCCACCGACCCCAGACGCCCACCACCACGAGACACTGAGCATGCGCCAGAAGGAGGAGTTTATGGAAATGCTAATTATAATACGAAGCGGGGATAGGTTATGCATATGTATGAGTGCACTCGGGGTTCTTATGAAGATGTAAATGAAACCCTCTATATATTCTGAGAAATCGGCTGTCCCAGGGGGGAGCGACATGCTGGAGAAGTTCTGCTGTTTTACTTGCCTTTTATAAAGATTATTGAACTCAGATTTGAGTTACGTCTTCATTCATCACATCTATTATTTATAATTTTTATAGGCATAAATTTGCCACAGATTAATTATTCTCTTAGGGCAACATGAAAACAATGCATACTACTAAATTAAAGACAAGAAAACAGCAGTTTAGTGTACTGCTGGCAGAGTCTATAAATTTCTTCTATGCAAGTGGTTTGACAGTTTAAGTACTCCCTCAGAAAAGCCTGTAACCCTTTAACTCTAAACATTTTGACCCACTGGGATTACAAACCCCTAGCACAGCTAAACAGAGTGATCCTTGGCTGAACTTTAACACTGTCACCCAGGACCTGGAAATGCATTGCACGTTTGAGCAGAGTCTGTGGGAAATAGAGTGCTCCTGGGTCAATCGCATGACATGCAGTGCATGTCCAGGCAAGGTCAGATGGAAAAAAAGCTTCCCCTCTTACAGGGAAGAAAAAAAAAAAAAAAGTGTTGGGAAGGGAATTTCCAGCTTCCTTACAAGCATATTTCAGAGCTTTACCTCAGAAGAAACTTCATTGCTTTTCTCTGCCCATAGACCAGCTTAGACTAGAACTTGTCTTCTCCGTCGCTGCAGGAAGACTTGATGATACATCTCCACTTATGTCAAATACTGAATTGTGAAGTAAGGTCAGGAAAAAAAGCACTGAAGAGATCAATCCCCTATTGTTTAAAATTTCCACTTCTGGCCTTATCACGTGACCTTCACTCACACTTTTGTTAAGCTCTGTGTTTAAGCAAGATAACATGCGTTTTCTACCTCCAGAGCACCTCCATCCGCTGCTGGAACATGAACTGCACTGAGCTTCAGTCAACTGAAGGGCAACTGGTTTGAACTTTGGAGGACTATGGGCAGTACTGCGGACTCTCATCATCACTAATCTGATGGGAGCTGAGAGGACCAGCCCCTTGGCAGCATCAGGCCCTGCCGGCAGAGCTCTCTCTGCCCCGCAGCACAAGGTACTCCCTCACAGTATCTCACCTGGCTTTCATTAGGCAGCAGCTGGAGTTCCCACAGCCGGTCCCTGCAATGCAGAACCCTTCTCCCGATGCTCTGTGACACTCTCCAGGTAACATAAAGTGACTTGAAGGCTGAACTTGAAGCCCTCTCAGCATCAGGGTGTCACATTTTTTCTTCTAATGTGGAGGTGTGAGTTCAGAGCTGTGCAGTGGCTGCCATGGGGACAGTTTGTTCCTGTTTCCCACCAGAATTGAGTGTGGATTTTCTGGTAATCTAAGAAGGGGATTAAAAAAAAAGACAAAAGCCCAAGCCTTTTATTTTGATCTCCTTGGTACTTCAAAAGAAAAATTAAATCACTGGTAAGCTGCTAGAACATACTTTGCTCCCAGTTCCTCAGCCAGGAGGTGGCCAGACTGCCCTTCTTCTGCCAGCAAAAGCCCTTGCCTGTACTGTCAGGCTTTCCCTCTCAATGCTTTTAAGTGTAGGTTTGCTGCCAGAGCTCCTGGGGAAAGGTGTCTGACCTCTGTGGCCAGCTGACCCAGCAGTTTGTTTTCTCTCCCAGAGAAGGTAACCCTTTCCAAAACGTCTGGTGCTACAGGAGAGTTGGGTGCTACCCCGAACAGCATCGTACCCGCAGCGATGGCCCCGTTGCCCCATTTTATTAGAGATGACAGCATGTGTTTATACAGGGTGGAAAAGGAGAAAGCACGATCGGCATTTGAAAAGGAGCAAACACAAAAGTGTTGTGTTCAGAGCTTCTCCTGCCTGCTGAAAGGGTTTGGGTACATGCCGTTGATTCCCATTGGTACTCACCAGACTGATGCACGCTGCCAGCCTGCGATTTGTGGCTAATGGTAGGTTACTTGAAGCTGGGAAAAGATGCCCTTGGTTTTCATGTCGTAACTGGAGAAGGAGAACAGCACCACTAAAAATACTTACACATTCAATCTAATGTTTTGTCTCTGAGGGAGAGCAAAGGATTCACAAAGTGAAGCCAAGGCTGTATGTTATTACAAGCAATAAACCTACTGGAGTCTGTACCTAGCTAAATCTAAATTATGAGACACCACACTTTGCAAACCCTGCAGTACATCAGTGGGAAGACAGCAGCTTTGGATAAATGTGAGCAGTTTAATTGAAAAAAACAACCAACCAACCAAACAAACAAACAAAACCCCCCAAACCAACTGAAAAACAGTAGAATGCCCTGTGTTGCATTCATAGACTTGAGGTTTTCTGTAGGGGTGATGACTGGTTGGAGTGAGGAAGCTGCGTGGGGTAGCTAAGTGGGACGTCTCTATGTTAAGCACATGAATTTCTGCTACAGTGAGCTGCGTCTAATAGTTACATGTCTGGTGCTGTGAAGGCCATGTAAGGGGAGGTAAAAGTCATGGTAATATTGCTACTGCACCCAGCGGGTCAGTGTCCAAGCTGGACGGGACAGCCTGGCATCCAAAGGGATCGGCTCAGGGAGGTGCTCTGTACTAGGTGACATTTTCAAGGCAGCCTTCAAAACCAGCCAGGCTCTCTGCGAGCTGCCAAGCTGCACCAGGGTAAGGTGGTGTGGTAAGAGCAGCTGGCAAGAGTGGGCTTGAGCCTGAGGTTGTGCCTGCTGCCAGGTGAGCTTCAGCCCCAGGGCAGGAGGGAAGAGCGCTGCTGTGTATTGAGAGGACTTGACAGGTGACATCGTCCCCATCCCTCCACCTGGGCAGGCTGCAAGTCCGTCTGTGCTGCACAAGGACTCAGGGTGGTGTGAACTTGCCCTCTTAGGTTGGAAAACGTTGAACCTCTGTGAGTGAATGCTCAAGGCTAGTTTCTAACAATTTCCAAAGTGGAGGAGAGCTGGGCTGGGGTTCATAGTGTCGAGCTTAGCACATGTTGTAAGTCTGCCCTTAACCTGCCCTCAGAGCTGGCAGAAAAGTTGCCCCATGGGTTGCAGGCTTCAGCTCTAGTTTCAGAGCTGGAGAAGGAGCATACAACCATCCAGGTGATGGGTAAGGGCACAGCAGCTCCCCAAGCGGCCACTGTGTCAAGAAGGCAGCTTGGCACTCACCTCGGGGCTTTAGCCGTTCAGATCGTTGCTGCCTGTCATACCAAGGGGCTGTTTGTATTTGCTGTCTCCTGGGGCACACACAGCACCAGGGCTGAGCAGGAACGAAATCTTGGGGACAGCAGGAGCCTGAACTGACAGCGTGATAAGATTAATTTGCAGTGACTTAAATCAGCCTGTTTAGAAGCACTTAAAGAAAGGAGAAGGAAAAGCTGTAAGGAGAGCAGTGTGGTCCAGGACTGTCCCATGGATTCAGAGTGTACTTTCCAAAATCCAGTTATCTTGTGAAGATAGCTTCTTACTAAGAAGCATTTGTTAACTGCAGATATTTATGTCTGCAGACATAAAAATTTCAATCAGCCCCTCTTTTGAAGGGAAGAAGAGCAGCTGAGAAAACATTTGCCCTTTTTCAAAGAGCTTTATTTACGTTGGGATCAGAGTGATTCAGCACGGAGGCACCAGCCGGGGCTGGAGACAATGCTGCATTTCCCTTGAAGATGGGGTTGAGGATTATATCAAAAGTGGAATTTAATCCTGCTATATTTCACTTAAAAGTTCTAGCAAAGTGCCTCCAATTGACTTCAGCAACTTCTCCAAGGACAGTGATGACCTCAGGCTTTGCAGAAGTGAAATCCTGGGTAGCTTGTCTCAAGGAAACATTTTGAGAGGTAGCTGTGGTCAGCTGGAGAACAGGAGGAGTCTTCCTGTGCTTGCAATCTTTTCCCCAGCCTCCCCTGGCTGTGGCTGGCCCCCGGCCAGTGTCTCCGCAGGGCTGCGAGGCAGCGCTGTGCATGTTGCCAGTAGCTGTAGGACAGCCAGCGTGCTGGCCTATGCCTGAGCAGCCGAGGCTGTGTGGGAGTGTGGAGGGCTGGGAGGGCAGCAGCAAGAGGAGCAGGACTGCATGCAAATGCTGTTTTCTGCAGCATTTCCTGGCATTTTCGGTGACTTGGGATGAACTTGCTAGGCAGGAAAAGGCACATTAAAAAGAATGCCTGAGCTGCTGCGGTGGTTGGCTGCTGTGTGGATGCCAAGGGGGGGCAACAGCCTCTAAGCATGACCAGTTGCTTTCTGTCTCCCCCACCTTATCTGACTTAAAGTTTAACTTACGGAACACAACGCTGGCTTTAAACGCTTGGGAAAAAATTATGAATATCCACCCCAGGCTCTCAGTGCCAGGCTGCATGGGTCCATCTGGATTTACACGTCCCTCGGGTGGCCAGGAGCCTCAGACCAAGGGGTTGGGCCAGGCACGTGGTGAAGCTGCTTAGAGGAGAATGAGAAGCTGCTGTCACTCACTAGTGGCACTGGGAGACAACCGAAAGACAACTGGGCCAAAGCTGGCAAAAAAAAAAAGAAAACAAACAAAAAAAACAAAACCAAAAACCTCAGGAATTTCACAGCAAGCAGGGAACAATTTCTAGCAGAGAAACTGTCCTAACCCTGCAGTTACGTGGTGTGATGAAGACTAGATGAAGCTGCAGCTGCAGTGAGTCAGTGACAGGCACAGAGCTGCATGGAGGAGTCAGGGTTCAGCAACGGTGCCACACATGAGCCTTAAAATGCAGGCGAGCATCACACAAGACACCGGTGCAGCAATCCCATACAAGAATGATAGCATGAAACAGCCTTTCAGATTAATCCTGGGTATAAATGTGTGTTGGCTCTTCCACACCAATTTACCATCCCTGTCCTCTACAGAAAACCATCTCCCCTGGGTGCTTTGAGGGAGCTGCTTGCTCCACCACCTATTGCTGTGCAGAAGAGGCACAGGGCTCATGAGAAGGTGGGACATGGCTGTCTTAAGCCTCTGGGTGATGCTGAAAAAACAGCTCTTCTGTCTTCCTCCTGCCCAGCACTGCATGCCAAGTTTGTTGAGTGCCCCAAACTCGAAGGCAAGCAAAGGGCTCTCTGACAAGGGATGGGTACTTTGGGTATAATCACCTGTGCTGTTAAACCAACCAAATTGGTATTGGGTTTTGAATGGGATGACACCAAGCGGCCTCTCCCACGATCGGAGGGGTCGTTAATCACATTTTGCCTGGCTGACAGCTCCTGAGCATGGATTTTGCTGGAGCACGAGGCAGAGAGAGCAGAGCAGACTTTAACTTGCCCCCTTAAAATGGGCAGGGTTAAAGGGGCAGTGCTATCTCCCTGCACACGCCCTAAAAGCCTGGTGTGATAAAGAGCAGCGGCATCTCCTGGGGAGGCTGTGGGTGGCCTCCGGTGCAGCTTCCCATGGCCAGAGGAGACGGGGAAGAGCCCGGGGCCGTGTTTCTGCGGAAGTCTCGCACACGCCCGCCTGTCTTGCCACCGTTGCGCTGGCGAAGGCAGCACCATCAGTGCGTGTCGGGGGAGTGCTCAGTCCCCGACGGAGGTATGTATATATGGCACAGACAAATGGGATGTACAGGCGCCGGCTTCCTGGTTTTACTTTCCAGGAGCAGAAGCATCAAGAGTGCACAGAAGACTGACAAAAACAACTCAAAAGAGTAAAAACATTTGAAAATGTGCCTGTTCTCCAGGCACTCCTGGGAGAACGTAAACAGAGTGTTTGGAAAAACCCCCGACACCTTCCTCTCCTCCTTTAGTAACAGTTCAACCTGCTGAAAATACGTTATTTGATTTAAAAAGCAGTCTGGGAACCTAAACATCGCCCTCATCTGTGCAGCGCCAGTCCTAAAGCCAGCAGGCAGGAAGGCAGGCACTTGTCTGGTTTTGCTTCCCAGGCAGCAGCAGTGATGCTGAGTAGACCCACCCACTGCAAGGTGGTCCACTTTGGTTTACAATGTTTATAATTAAGACCTCCGGTTCCCTGGTGATGTGTGTCCTATAAAGCATTAAAAATAAAGCCATTAAATAAAGGAGGCATTGTCACCGCTCTTAAAAAAACAAAACAAACCAGCAAAAAAAAAGGTGCACTAGAAGGAAGCAGAGTTGGGCTGCCTTTCCGGGCTCGGGGCACTGCTTCTGCAGATAGAAAGATTTATAGGCATGCATTTGCAAATGCAACTGAAGTCACAGAGTGGAGTTACCACCCTGACATTATCTGCATAAACTCAAACGCTCAATTAAATCTGGGGTTTGTGGCCTTTGGAGGGCAGCCACCCCACTTTCTCAGCCAACGCGATGCTCGAGAAAGCAAAGCAGATGCAAGAACAGACTAGTGTCTGCTTTTGATAATGCCCCTCCAACTTTTCTTCCTGCTTTTCTCTGCCACTGCCACAAGCAGCTGGGCTGTTGCAAGCCTCTGTGCATAGGCGTCATTATAGGGAATAACATTACAGTTAGCATCCAGATACAGTATGCCTTCTGTAGGTGTGACTCCACGCTGTCTTGAAGAAATAGGTCCAGAACTGCTTATCCACTTGTTCACTTGCTGCTTACTCTTCCTTAGTCTCCCTAAATTTGCCTGGTGGGGCAGCATGGCCAGTCTGTGGCAGAGAAGAGCAGAGCTTTCAGACATCCTGGCAGGCTACAGGCTATGAAAACGTGCAGCTCTTCCTCCAAAGAAGCTTGATATGACTCATCCTGGTGATTAGGTTAAGGAGAGGAATCCTGAGGGGAGATTTGCTCCTACTGTGCGGGGTTATGCAAGCTGTAGGAGGGCTGCTCCTCCTGCCTTTCCAACAGACCCTTCCATGGCTGCATTTCAAGAGGAGAGAAGCCACCGGCAGCAAGAGCTGGGGGAGCCGCCCCTGAGGAGATGGGCACCTGGCAGCGCAGGCAGAGTTCAGCTGCCCTGAAGGCCCTTGGTGAAGCTCTGTAGTGCGATTCATTTAAAACCAATGGTGCAACCCCAGAGAAACCTTCTCCACAGCAGTTTTGTTCATAAACAAGACACAACTGGCATAGTTTCTTTAACACACTTCATTTGTAAAGAAACAAAATCCCATAATTAAAAGACATAACATTTTATTGTCTTTGGCCCTGACCGGGTTAAGACATTTCTCAACCCAGATGATGCAAAGGGATTTTAGGACCCTCAGTTCTAAGTCAGCAGAGCTTTGAGCCTCTAGGAGCTGCTGATCTTATCAGGCTGGCTCTGCCACCCCTTCTTTGCCAGACCTTTCTTCAGACACGCAGAGGATTCAAGGCAAAAAAGTGTCTGCAGTGCCTCAAAAATGGCTTTGCTGTGTCACCCTGAGCTGCTGTTGCATAAGAAGAAATAACAGGGACAGCCAGCATGGATCAGAGCTGGTAGCAAGATCAGAGCTGGCAGCAAGATCAGAGCTGCCAGCCCAGACCAGCCGCCACCGGTGGGACTAGGGCCAGGAGCAACATGCAAATGCCCCAGAAAGTCAACCAGCTGCCAAAGCTTTCAAAGGCTCAGGACCTCTATGTGAGAAGAGTGAGCAGGAGGGAAGCACAAGATAATCCTGCTGATCAACCATGGGAAACTGCAAGAAAAGTTTGACAATCTCTGAAATTCGGGAATTTTTTTTTAAGCTCTGCCAGAGTTGTTCAGTAATGGCTGTGATTGCCTTTGAAGACCAGATCCAAAGTCCAGTAAAAAGCTAAACAAAATTTAAAAATCCATACCAAGTAATAAAAAATAAAATACATGCCCATAAAAATGTGACTACATTCCTATAGCTATGAGATCAGACCAGGGGTCAACTGGTGCAGCTCCTGTATGTCCTACAGGAAAGCAATCTGCAGGGAATTTTGCTGGTTTCATTTTTCCAGAGACACAATTTACTAAAAAAATACAATGATAACCCTAAAAAGTTGTTTATTAAGTGGAAGGGCTTGTTTGCAGAGCAGAAATTGAAAGGCTGGGAGACAGCTGGAGTTCCAAATGAAGAGAGCAACACCTGACACAGGGAAGTCTGGGTCTCCTGCCCACCAAGCAGCTAGACCTCCTGGCACATAGGCAAGCGAGCGTGAGCGTGTCCCAGGAAGAGCTGCTGCTAGACACCCCCACCCTCCCTCAACTTTGAGTCCTTTCAGAAGACCAGCACTGACAAATGCACTCGGCTGCTGTACAAGGGTATTGAGGCAAGACTTTCCTATTCTCTTCCTTAAGGACCTGCCACTGACTGCTGCTGGAGATGGGGTCTGGGCTGGACAGCTCTTTAGCCTGGCTTAGCATGGCAACTCTTGCTTTAACGATCCTTCCTCTCTTGTAATTCATGAAATAGCTTCTGAAGACTGTTATGGAGAAGATAAGTAAGGACACTATGCAATATTTCCAAGAGCTCCTGAAGGCAACGTGTAATTAGGTCCAAATTTGGGCATCGGCTGGGCCTGAAAGTTCTTTGATTTGCAGTAACTCAGATGAAATCCTTACCCGCATTCAAGGCACCACTTCCAGACAGTGGGAGATTCTCCTAGTTTAGGAGACAAAAAAGAGGACCTCAATAAGGTTAGGTTGTTCTCCAATCTTGCCAAGTCTGCAGCAGAAGAAACCACCCACCACAGCAGTGTGGAGGCTCTTGGTAGTGCCACAGCCCGGGCAGGGTCTCTAATAGGGAACCTGCTATACAAGTCACACCAAACCCTCCCGGGTGGAGAGGCTGCAAAGGGGCACCACAGAATCAAATACGGCGAGTGTTGACAACAGTTTAAGTGGGATGTTAAATCTGACCCTGCCTAGAAGGAGCAGCTGGTCAAATACGACCCTATCAATAAAAGAAGGACACCAGACAGAGGAGCTCATGAACAAAAGCATGCACCTCTCTATTTCTACCACAGGGTCAACTGTGGTCAACTCACGGGAGCAGTGTGAAGACGCAGTGCTCTCTCTGTCTGTGTGCCTCCCAAGAAAGCAAAGTAGGGTACAGCAAAGGTGATGTGCATGTCACCAACCATTTGCCGTCTCGAAGACTCCAGCCTCTATTTGACTGCAATTCTTGATACACATTCAGTATTTTTTTGGTTTACAAACTATTTCTGGAAATACCAACCTATCATTCAGGAGAAGAGACCGCCCCCTCCTGTCTCCTGCGGGTGGTATTCTGATTTATTGTGCCCAGAGAGCTATTTAGCCAAATGCTCTGGGCAACAGCATGCAGCCAGTCCTGGAAACGAGGCTACTAGTGCCAGAAAGGGCACACTGAACCCACTGATGAGATACAGGGATGAACCCTTTAGAGCAGCCCAGTAATTTTCCATATCACGTTGAAAACAGCACTAGAGAAAAATGATCACACAGCTCCTCCCGCGGCACTGCTTTTACTGCTGCACCGATGGGTCAGGAGGATGCCGGGCTGCTACCTGGGTGCTGGGCACTGATGGTGGCCACCTTACTTGTGTCAGGTTTGATGTGGATGAATTTACCCTTTTGGTGCTCTGCTTTGCTGGTGTCTGGCTGGATGCATGGAATTAGGTTACAAAAAATGCTGTAGTGCTGCAAAAAACCCACAGTGCTTAGCCTGGTCTTATCTCAGAGGAAATACTATTTTATTTAAACACATGATCATTCATAGTACTTAGATAATGAATGCAGGATTAAAAGAAAAATCTCCGTGTCTGGATACACCAGTGCTTTAGGCAACAGGAGAATAATATTTCAAGGTTGGAAGACATCGATGTGCAAAAAAGAAGTCCCCTTTTTTGCACAGCCAGTGCTTGTAGCCAGCCTTAGTTATTTATGTTCAGGCTTGAGATACTCCATCGCTCCTGAGTCTCTTCAGCAGCTGGCTGAGGAACCCCCTGGGCAGCCCGACCTTTCACTGACACTGGGGCTGCGCTTTGTCCCAAATACTCCTTTTTCTCAATGCCTTATTTTTTTTTTAGCGGCATTTTAGCCTTTTTCATCTGTCACTTGCTGGAGGCAATAGCAGAACAACTTTCTTTCCCCTCAAAAACAAGGGCTTTCGGCTCAAGTACTTGACCATTCCCCAGCAGCCCTTATGGCTGGGTGTTTGGTCACCCATATGATGGCTGATAAATGTTGTATAGGAGTAAAAAATGACATTATAGTGCTACAGCACTGCTGAGTCTGCCCAGGTCTCCACTAATGAGGGCAAGGCTTAGATGCACTGATGGGGGCTGCATGCCTCCATACCCTACTGGCCTGGGCTTGCTCTACTGCTATATCATTATTATTTGCTCATTCAAGAATATTTTCGCTTTTCATCTCATTCCTCTTAGCATTTCCATCTCTGCATCCTGCTGGGGGAAAGGAGACAGAGGCAATCTTGGAGCTGCTGCTGCTAAATCTGTGACCAGGATTCCTTCATGCAACAGCAGTTTCCCCACGTGCCTCTGCTGTGCAACTGGGACATGCCTGCTGGAAAAGGCCGACATCGGTCCCCTTGGCCATGGTGAGCTGCCCCGGGACTGGGGATAAGCCATATCGTCAGCTGCCACCCCAACAGGAACGGGATAAATGTGCAACAGACCCAAGAAGAGCTTGACCAAGGGGCTTGTCCAGGCAAACTGGGTGAAATTACCCATTACTGAAATGTTCAGAGCTGAAAAGTGGAAAGAATATGTTTCCTATGTGAACTAAAGTATAATAATCCTGCAAAATCAATGTCTCCTAAAGGCTAACAGCTCAGGTCTGGCACAGAGCACCTCTGCAAGCAGTTTGTTCAAGTGGGAAACTGGAAGCAAGGTGAGGGGAAGCACCGTGAAGACATGCTGTTAAGGAGGAATTTGGGTGCCTGCAGCTGCTGCAGGCTCTGCAGGCTCCCCTGGGGACAAATACCCAAATTACTCCTCCTGTTTGGCTTTGCCCACACACGAAAGATGTCTCCTCCTAACTATGGCCACCCGGTTGTACCAAGGGAGGGGAAGGAGCCATACTGTGCAGGGGAGAGTCCATCCCAGACTGCAAGCTCTGTGGCTGGTGAAGCCAGGCATCCTGCGTTGTGGTGTCAGTGTCCTGAGTCCAACAGGGGATGAACATCCATAAGGCTTCTTCAGGACATAGGGTATTTGAGGGCAGCAGTGCCTGGCAGGGAGATGAAAGCATCTCCATGACTTTGGGAGGACAGGAGTTTCTACCTGTACACAGTCACCTGTTTTCCTGATGCTTAAAGGTGTTTGATGTTTTGGAGCTGTATCTCCCCAGCAAAAAAAAAGTCTTTAAAAGTAGCCACCATTCAAAAGTTGCAGGGGGGAAGTAACAGATGGAGCATGGTTGCTGGAGCTTTGTTTCCTTTGGAAACCAGGCTAAAAATGTCCCATTCCTGGCCGACAGCTCTGTCACAAGCAGCAGCATGCAGCGGGAATGCAGGGCATCTCCTCCACAGCCTGTAATTTGGCTAATCCGTGCAACAGCACACACCAGATCACAGCTGAAGAATTGCTGATCTTTCAAAGACTGTTACTGACTGTATTTGCTCAAGCAATAGCCAAGGCCATACTCTTGTGAGGAATACAATGGTGATTCGTGTTAATATGGAGCAGTTATGAAATAAAAAGACTTCTTTGGGTTGCAAGAACACAGAATGTGCTGAGGACGTATGGAAGCAGATGTGCTGCAGATATTTTGCAATGTATGGTTATATATTATGTATGGTTATGTGTATTTGTTGAGGGAAAGTGTTTGTAACTTTTGTTGTTGAGTTGGTTTGAGTTTTTGTGACCGCAAACTATGTTATGATGTCTGGTGTTGCGTGTGGGAGGAAGGGGGTTTGACTGAGGAATATTGCCTAGAGGACCCCTGCACTGAGTCCATCAATCACCAGAGAAGATTCGAGAAAGCTCTAGATGGACCGTTGCGCCTGCACCACCTGGAGGTGGAGACTTCTAAGAAGCGGTATGAGTATGTATTAGGCTAGGATATAAAGGGAGTCGTATTACTTTGTACAAGGCCGCCATTTGGTGAAGCAGAGACTCCCTGGCGTGCCCAGTGCTGTTTTGCTTGTTTTTATTGCATTAATATCCTAATAAAATTTTTTTTAAAAGAATTATAACTTGAACCGTCTCTAAATTTATAACACTCTGATACTTGGCTCCTGATTTTTGCATTAAGGAAGTCCAGGTGATGCCATTCTTGGTGGTGATGCCATTCTGGCAGCTTTGGGGCTGCTGTAAGATACGTGTGGTGCACACAGAGCTCCACTTCTCAGCTCCCTTCCAACACCCCTGTTGCTTGTGCCATGCTACTTTTCACCATATATTGCCCGAGGCTTCAAATTATGATCACCTTGCTGATCCTGTCCATTTATGTCTCTTCCATAACAAAGGTATGAATGAATTTTTAAATGCTCAGCTATGTGGGCATGCTTTCAGGCTAGTTGCCTGCAGGTGTGCAGTCTAGGACATGTTTCAACACTGCTGCAAGCAATCAGCAGTTTTAAAGAAAACTTAACTTACCAGGCCAGTTCTTGTCCGATCTTCTCACCTGGTGGATGAGATCTGTTTACTTTATTGCTTAAAAAAAGCCCAAAAACCCAAAAGAACGCACCTCTGGATTTAGGAGAAGTTGAGTGTGGACTGCTCCATGTAAGAAACGTGCACCTCTTCCAGGTACTGGAGGGCTTTATTGTAGGGAAGGTCTGAGAGCCAGATGACCAGCATCCAGGCCAGGGGCTCCATCACAGGGTTCGTCTGGGGACTCTCTGCGGAGGAGAGGAAAGAAAGGAAGAAGATTCAGGGATCTGTGCTCTGCAGCTTGCTGTGAGCTGCTTACAGCTGGATGGAGGTGAACAAGAGGCACCTCAGAAATGCTTTTTTGGGGCTACGTGAGCTCCAGACTACAAAGGGAGATAGGGAACTAAGAGCAGTCATGGAAAGTAGGTCTAGCTTCACATGTGCTCTTGGTCTCACACTAGACACATGAGACAAGCTTCCAAAAGACCTGTATCTGACTCCTCTCTCTGGTACTGATGTAAGAAGAAAAGCTCATGCATGCTGGGGAGAAGTCCAAAACCTCAAGGTAAGGAACTAAACTCCAAATTGCAGTGAGAGATCTAATATTGTGGGCTGGCCTTTTTCAAGCCGCAAAAATACACCGTTCCCATTGACTTTGCAGACTTAGGACATGAGACATCATCTCAGGGAAAAAGAAAGTCAGGCTGTATGTAGTGCATAAATCTGGTGACCTTCATAGGTTCAAAAGTTTGGCTGTGATTTTTGTGATGTTTCCCAATAGGTGGTGTGGACGCAGTGTCAGATATGAAGATGTTATTGCTGCTCCTTCCTTCCACAGCCTCTCCTCTACCCCAGTGCCACCAGGGAGGGAGTGATGGATGGAAGGGGCAACGCTGAGTTGACTGAATGTTTTTACTGAATAAAAGAATAAAAGATCTGTTTTGCAGGAGTGATGGACACAGTGATAGCTCCCCAAACAAGCTGCTAGCCTGGTCAAAGCATGGCATCTCCAAAATGTTACTGCACCTACAAGCACTGAGGACCATTGCATTCATCAGCCCAACAGCTTCAAGTTCAGTAGCTCACAGAGGCTTTCCCAGCACACGCAATGGGACATGTGGATCTCCTTAGTAGCCCCCCCCCTCCATGCTTGAAGCCATAAAGAAATGCAAGAGCTCCTGGAATGGCACACGGAACGGAATCAGAGACAGCTTACAGGCATATGGGGCCTTCACCCCAAAATGGGAGAAAAAGGGCTGGTCATCCAAAGAGGTGGGAATAATGCAGGAGTTACTCTGTCCAGGCTCTGGATGGAGGCTGGCTAGCATCGAGGGCGCAGGCAGGTTGAAGCCCAAACAGAGCAGCAAGCTGTTCTCTTGTGTCGTTACATTTAGAGAAACAACCAGGCTGCATCTGGCAGAGTGACAAGGCTCCTTCTTTAATGACTCATTTCAGAAGAACAGCTTTGGTAAGCAACAATTTTGCACTTCACTGTGATTTCAGAGGGTGTGAACTAAAAAAAAAAAAAAAAAGTCAAAAGAATCGCTTGAGCCTGACTGAGAATGGCGGCCACATGGCTGCAGGCTCAGCCTTATGCTGCAAGTCAGGAGAGGGACGCGCTGCTGCCCGTGTGCCACGGGGAAGACCAACACATGCAGAACTGGAAGTGCCTGCTGCAAAAGCCAGGTTGGCTCTGTGAGGTGTTGTCAAAGCGGTGGCTAGGATTTCAGTGTGGCTGTAAGGATGTCCTCCTCCCACTCACCTGCTACATGACTCATCCTGGTGATCTCATTCAGTAAAGCCAGGAAGGTGCTACCAGCCTGGCTGGGCTGAGGAGCAGGGCCACAGCTGCACAGGGGGATGCTGGCCTAAAAAGGTGATGCTCTGAGTGAAAATGTGCGGTACGAGTTTCACAGCATTCAGTTGTGAACATCAGACCGGGCGGGAGGGAGCCCGTGTTTGATCAGACTGGGCTGGGAGGGAGCCCGTGTTTGGGATACCAAGTAGAGAAGTAGAAACTTCCCGTTTCCAAACTTCACTTTCAGGGTCAGCAAGCTCAGCAAGGGAAAGGCAGCCGACATGCCCATGAGGTGCTGGTAATCATGTTTCATTATCCTGAAGTGCTCCGATTGAAGCCACAAGAGCTCCAGAGCAAAATCTCATGGTCTTTTAGCCTCTCTGCAGTAGCATGAAGTGCATGCACTGCATGTCATTGCCTGTGCTTACCTTCCACCTCTACTGGGAACATCCCCAGTATTGCCATCTTACTTTCTGGTGCTGTAAAAAGCATCTGTACAGTGATCATCAATATCAAAAGAATGAAAGACTGCCATGGAAAGCCCTGGGACTCCAGTTTGTTTTCAAAGAAAGACCATTTTCTTTCCACTTCCACCTTGAAAGCAAACAATTTTGAGGCTCAAGAGAGCACCACTAGCCTACCCACTGGGTTTTTGCTTTTTGCTTGCTCCCTCCATACATTGGTTTTCTTTCTCAGCTTTCTCTGAGCAGCTCAGGAGCTGAAGATGAGCTTCAGAAAGGGTAGCTGAGGCTGCAGCCTGGGCTGTTGCTGCCCTCTCCTGGGTCGGAGGCAGCCAAAAAGCCAAGAGCTTTTTTTTAAACACAATTCCTGCAAGCTTGGGTGCAGGTCAACTTCGGCATGTCCTCTTGCAACCTCGCAGGGGAAGCAGTAGGAGGGGAGGGGCTCTCTGAGGGTGCCAGGCCCAGGGATGTTGACTGGGTTGGTACCAGGGTCGGTCTGGCTCTGCCAATTGAAGAACTTCTTTCACTGGATCCCCTCACGACTCCTAGCAAAGTTTATGGCAGGAAGATGGATGATCAGCTTGGCTAGTCCTTGCAAGGGTAACAGCAATATTGTGGGTGTTCATGGTTTCTGGCCTCAGTTGCTACCTGTTCTCTCCAGGGTGGTTTTATTTATATTAAACTAAAAAGCCTTCAAAATAAGATGCTACAGCTGATTACTTGTAGGCCAGACAAGTCCCCGGGTCCCTCATCCAGTCCCTCTCCCTGATTTCATTGCCATTTGAAACAAAACCTCTCACTTGCACGTTTTGCTGTCTTGCCCACGCTGTGGGTCTCCCCCACCCAGGAGCCCATCTTGGCCGGAGAACTGTGCACCCAGCCTTCCTATGCAGGAGGGACCTCAGCCCAGTCTGCTCCTGCTGCAATGAAGTGCTCCCTGCCACCCCCCGAGCCTCTGGAAGCTTCCTGTTGATGCCTCTCCAAAAAGGGGCTGAGTAATGATGGAGCCTCCCCCGTGGCACCGAGAGTATTTAATGCAGCAATTGGCTAATGCTTTCAAAAGCCACTTAGTGGCTTATTACGGTATTATTGCCTCGTGAGTGGCTGGAAACTCAGTGCTGGAAGACTCAGAGACTCCTAGGTATTTGTGTGGCCCCTGCTTTCTTTTCAATGGGAGCACAAGAGAAGGTGGTTTCAGTGGTCTCCCACTACGTACAGCATGCCCAGGAGTGGGAGACTTGAACTCGGTGATCCATCTCCCATGAAAGTCAGACTGCCTGTAGCCTAAAGCAGAATAAAGCCCCAGCCAGGACAAAGGCTGGAGCTGAAGTACTCCCTGCAACATGAATGCTCCAGCCTGTAGGTACAAATGCAATCACATTTTTGGATACCAAAGAGCTGTCCAGCTGTGCTACCATGTTGTGCTACAGGGCCACAAAACACCATGGTGGCCAGGAGCAGAAGATGGATACCCACAAGGTGCTGCCAGACCGATGTGAAAGGAGCTGAGTGCCCTGCTCACCCCTGGGTGATAACACAGCACCTAGTGGGTGGATGAGCCTCGCCTTTTAATTACTGTCCAGCCCAAATTTTTGCTTCTTTTTTTTTTCTTGGAGCTCACCCATATTGAAGTTGGCTTCACACATGCAGCCACTCGTGTCACTTGAGGTATTTAAACTCCAAATGAACCCGCTGATTGAAAAAAACCAAGTGTTTGAAGAGCTAGGAAAGAGAGTAGTTGCTGCAATGTGCCTTATCTCGCTGGCCAGGGCAGCCAGCAGTCACATGTGCAAGCTGCAAAGCCCAGGCATGAGGCCACCAAGAGGCGCAAAGGGACATTGGCCAGGTGGGACCTGTGTCTTGCTGCTTGTGTGTA
Organism: Burhinus oedicnemus; assembly: GCA_008921705.1. Taxonomy (NCBI): domain Eukaryota; kingdom Metazoa; phylum Chordata; class Aves; order Charadriiformes; family Burhinidae; genus Burhinus; species Burhinus oedicnemus. Next base: position 192,109 of record VFFE01007214.1, on the reverse strand, counting down.
GCCACCACTGACCATGCGGCACCTCTGGCTGGTCTCAGCAGCCACTCCAGGCTTGCCAGTCCTGCCGGCTGCCGTAAGAACAAGCCGTGTGGGCGGGAATACTTCCCACAAGTGCTCTTCCAGTCAGGGATGGAAAACTCCATCATAGGCTATTAAATATGAAGTCCCTGAGTCACAAATCATGCCCCGGATGGAAGTGCTAGACTATTTATACACTCCTGTATAAGAGCCGCTGCAGACCTTTGGCTATCTCTATTGCTTTTTGAACGTTTTCCAGTCCAGCTATATGCTTCTGAGATACGGAGAGCAGAAATGCAGTCAGTAAATTATGGATGTGCAGAGAGCCATAATAATGTTCTCCCTTTTACAGGCTCCTCTTTTCCAAATATGTTTTAACACGTGCCTCTCATTTGAACAGCTTTTGGACTATCTGGTAAAGCTGAGCTCTTATTCCAGGCAGGGAATAGCTTGATGCACATTATAAGCGTGTAAAGAGAAGAAAATAGTAAAAACGCATCTACCCCCCTTGAATACCATCTGCTCACACAGTATCACAAATTGTTGTTCACCCTGAATCACTGATGGACTTGTTACCCCACGATCTGAGTGCGAGGTGGAATTTGTGATGTGGAGGGTTGAAGAGGCCGACACCAGCACCAGGGCTTTGCCCAGCCTGCATGGTTGAATCCTCCCCAAAATGCTGCTTCGTCCTTCCCATCCTCTCTGCTCACTCGTCTTCATCAGCGGGAGGAAGGCAGGAGGAAGACAGTGCTGTGGTGTGTGAGGAGGGGACTGAGGTGGCTGATCCTGGGAATGGAGTGGTGGTGGCCCCGGCCATTCCTGGTCCTGGAGGGAAGCAGTGGTGGCCGCAACAGTGCTCCCCAGCCTGGCTCCCCATCCCACTGCACACTGGAGCGTGGCCAAGGAGGGCTCATCCCCATGCCTGGGGAGGCAGTTGATGGGGCAGGAGGTGTGCAGGGAGCAGGGAAGCTTTTCCACTCAATTCCCCTCCATCTCCCCCACTCCTGGCAAAAGCTAGCCCAGGCTCTGGGCTGCCTGGGAGTGCTTGTCCACTTCCCCAGGGGCTGCACGCACGATGTTGAGCAGCTGTGGCTTGTCGTTGCCCTCGGGAGGGGATGAGTGGAACTGCACACCCAAGGCAGCCCCATCCCCTCTGCACGGAGCAAAAGCCTCTTGTGTGCAGCAGAGGGAGGTGCGATGTGCAGCAGGATCAAACAAAGAGCAAATTCTTGATGCCCCGAGTACTTAAAAAAAGCCATTGTGATACCAAACCCTCTGGGGTCTGAACCTTTTTGGCCCATACTGACAGGCCAGAGAAACGCCTCTTTTTCTATCCTTGCCCTTTGGCAAGAGCAGCACGTGCGATGCTCTGGGAGCCCCCCCAGCCGTGCCTACAGTAGGATTTGCAGGGCCGGCTGGGTTGTGGTGTGACCAGCTGCTTGATGAAGGCTTTGAAAAGCTTTGCCTTGTCTGCTCATCCTTGCCATCCATAACTGGTCCCACACACTCGCGGTGCCACCAGGTTGACGTCCGACCACCCCGGGCCATCTGCCTGCTGGCAGCGCTGCCAGTGACCTTGTTTTCCCCTTGCTCCAGCCTGAGCACCAGGACTCGGTCTGCTGCAATCCCCACCAAGGTGGGATTACTGGGCACAGTCATCTGGAGCTTAGATTGCCAGCAATGTTTTTCACATCCCCTCTTGTTTAACTTGATTTTCGTGGTCTTAGGCAGAGGACAAAGCTTTGTAGAAAATAAAAATGGGATAGGGTCGGAAGGCCAGCACAAGCTACAGGTGTGTGCCCAGGTTGGGTGAGGTTTCGCTGTACCAAGAGCCCTCTGTGGGTACAGGATGCAGGCAGCACTGTGCCTGTGGGTGCCCAGTGGTCCTGCCACAGCCCTGGCCATGGCACAGCAAGGAGGATTTGCCCTGTGGCTCCTTCCCACCTGAATGTCTCCCCGCAGGTCTGCCCATACAGGAGACCCTACCTAAGCATCAGTTAGAGGCTTGCTTGCCAAAATACCAAGGCCCTAGGGAGCTTGAGGAGCTGCCTTCAGGTGCTGAGCAGCTGATTTAACTCCTGGAAGGCTTCACACAACGTGAATCAGTTTTGCTAGGTGTTTGGGACACTGCTTTGCCATGCCCAGGCTAGGAGACAGCCACGCTTCTCTGCTCAGCCAATAGCTCAGGCATGATGAAAGACAAAGAGCAAGGACCAATTAGCAATATGGCTGGCGGCCAGGCGTGGATTGAAGCAAGGTGCGGTATATAGACCATCGCGGCATGTAAGAACCTTCCATCTCTCCACTGCCATGCCCAGGGATGGAGTTTGGCTGGGCTGTGAAAACAGCCTGTAAGAGAAGAGCCGTTAGTGTCTCCAGCAGCATCACCCCACCACCCTGCACTGGGATGAGGCTGGGAACAGGTGGACACCCCAGCTCAGCCTGCTTTGACCAACTAAAATAGAGGCCAACATGACTGGGTAGTTCTAGGGTGTTTGAGCATTTCTCCAGCCCATGAGGGAAGAAACACAGACCCTCCAATAGTCAGGTTCTCATGGAGCAGCCCTTGCCCTCCACCCACCTCCTGCAACCTTTTGCAGACCCTGCTGCTCCATGGGGATTTTTCCCAGTCTAGAAATGGGGCCAATAAGTAGTGGGGGACTGCTGCCAGGAGCTCCTGGAGGGGCTTTCCTCTCTGGGTGCCAACACTGAGAGGTCCTCAACCAGCTTTAGCCCTGCTTGATGGCAGGTGGCTTGGGTTTCCAGGGAAGGGGACAGTGGCAGCTGGACCCACTAGCTGAGAAACCCTTGGGAAGAAGCAATATCAAATTGCATCTCACTGGGGAGAAGCTGCCCCCATTTCAAGTGGATCCTCTTGCTGAACGTGGCTTTCTGAAATCTGTGGCAGCATCCAGGCCCAGGAACAACAGCCCCAGGGCTGGGGCAAGGGCAGAGAGGCTGGGGAGATGGCAGCCCCCACCTGGTCCCAGCTCCAACGAAGGACACATGGCCCCGCATGCCTCGAGCAGTGGGCCATACCCTGGACCACTTCTGCCCCCACCAGCACAGCTAGAGGCCCCCTCCCAGCCCAGGCAGCATCCCAAGGCACAGGGAAACCAGGGGCCCAGGCAGCATCCCAGGGCACAGGGACAGCAGGGGCCCAGGCAGCCAGGGAGGAACAGAAAGCAAGATCCTTTATTGTACACAGTACAGAATGTAACGCAGCTTTGCAGGAGATTACATAGGCCTGCTCGAGTAAAGATTATTTCAAATCAGTCCTCAGATTAACCCCTTCTGCACTGTAGACCTGCCACACTGAGCACAGGGTTAAAACCCTGTCCCCAAGGTGGGGTTCCTGCAACCAAATGCTCCCCACAGGTACAGGCCACTGCAGCCACCGTGGGGAGAGCAACTGAGTTTGCCCAGAGTTAATCTTCATACTTCCCCAAAAATGAATGAATCAGTCAAAAAAAAAAAAAAATCCAACCAAAGCCAAGGAAGAGAAAAATTTCCTATACAGCATTTACAATGAAAACATGTAGCCAGTGGGGGATAGGCAGGTATGAATATATGAGTGGTGGGAGTGCTAGGAGGCACGGCAGGGAGTGGGGAGCTGGAGGGAAGTGGGGTGGGAGATCTCACCATCCCTGCCCACTGCAGCCTTACAGCCCAGCTCCGAGGCCATGCCAAGTAGGGCTGGGGAGAAGCACAGCTGAGCCACCACCAGGGTTCAGCCCTGGCTCCCCAGGGAAAGAGAACTCGAGCAGTGAAATGGAGTGGACCAGATACTTCAGCAGCTGTCCCAGTGAGCTGTGGGCACCGAGGGCTCCCCACCACAAATGTGCCACTGGGAAAGCCGGGCGGCAGCCCCAGGGGCTCCGGGAACAGCAGCCAGGCTGCAAAAAATAGCTTTGCCTTAAAATACAAAAAAATCTACAAAAATCAGTTTAGAAACCTTTTTTTTCCTTTTTCTAAAACATAAAAAAAAAAAGCGGGGGAGATAGCGTCAGGGTCTCCTTCCCTGAAATGCAACTCATGGCACACAGCCAGAGCTGGGGAGGAGTGAGAGGGTCATGGAGAGGACCCAGGGAGGAGGGCAGGCTGGGAAGCTGTTATATCAGGTTATATCACGATGGTGGGGCGGGGAGGGGCAGTTCAGGAAGAAGGCAGAAGGCTCCTCAGGGTTGGGGTAGGATGCTGCGCACATCAGCCCCGGGGTGCTGGCCCAGACAGCCCCCCCCCACCCCCCCATCCCTCCTCTGTGCAAATCAAAGCCCTTTCCATCACACAAGGCAGCTACGCGGATCATGCTCGATGCAAAGTAGATTGTCGCGACAATTGGCCAGGGGGCCACACAGACTCAGCCCAGTCCCAGGGCGCTGCTGGAGCCGTTGGCCCCTGCAGTGCTGGCAAGGAATGGGGCCTAGGTCTGCATCTTTAGCTCCCGTCACCCCAAAACATCACACCAATGCTTGGTGGGAGGTGCCAGCCACAGGCAGTCCTATGCACTAGCCCTTGGACAGTAGGGGTGGCAATTCAGTGGTGATACACACTGGGCATTTTAAATTCCTCCAATTTGTGGGTGTGCATGCATACGGTTTCTTACTTGTTTTGTTGTTTGCGTTTGTTTTGGGTTTTGGTTTGGTTTTTTTTTCCCTTAAGAACAGCAAAAAATATTCTTTACAAAACCGTATTTGCCCAAAGTGGATGCGCTAGTGCTCATGGCTCTGCCGGCTGACCAAGTCAGTAAGCGAAGCCCTCCGCATAGGGAAGGCTGCTGCAGGGATCCACCTCCAGGAGGTACGCCGGGCTGTCTTCAAAGTGCGTCAGCGGCACCGTCTCCTCCTCGGGCACTGGGCAGTCAGGCTCCATCTTGAGGAAGGGACGCTGGTTGTCAGGATAGGCCATGGAAAACAGGGCATCGGGGTCGCAGACAAACTTATAGACGTACCGCTCGCCAGCCACCTGTGAGGAGGAGGAGAGATAAGAGCTGCCCCGCACTTTCCCCCCCAGGGAGTAACAAGCCCAGCATGACCAATTCTGGACCTAGCCCCCTCCTGTTGTGCTCCAGGATGCTGGGGTGACAGGGGGGAACAGTCATACCCCCCATGACAGCAGGTCACTTGCCTTCTGCATGATGCCCTTCTCGTAGTAGTAGCGCAGGGAGCGGCTGAGCTTGTCATAGTTCATGGCTGGCCGGTTCTTCTGGATGCCCCAGCGACGCGCTACCTGCGGGGAGAGAAGCAGCAGCCATCAAGGCTCCAGCCAGGGCTTGGAGCTGGATCCTCGAAGAAAATCGCAACCAAAATGGAGGGTAGGAGCTCGGTTCTGGGGGTTGGAGCAGCTGAGGTGAAAGTGTCACTGCAGTCCCAGAGCAGTTCCCCGCCTGCTGCAATAAATGCTCCGGCTCCAAGCACCAGCTGCCACAACACCACCACTGCCACCAAACCAGGGGCCGAATTCAAAGACATTTGATTAGGGGAGCCTGCCAAAAAAGCCGCTTCAAAAAAACACAATTTCCATGCACAGTGTAAGAGATATTATGGGCAATTACCCACAATGCGCAGCTCAGTGCTACAGCTGCTTTCAATTACTCCCCAAACAGCTTCTTCCTCTGTGTCACCCTCCTGCAGAGCCCCACAGCTCCAACACAGCTCCAGCATGGCATCGCGCAGGCACCACACCGCCACCGGGGACCCAGGGCAAAGGATTGGAGCAGTTTGGGAAGGAGGGAGCTGTGGCTGAGCAGCAGGTCTCAGCAAGGCACCCAAGGTGCGGCACAGAGGCAACGCCACTGTGGCTGGTGACAGCCAGCAGCTCCAGGAGCAGAGCGCATGCCATGCCGAGAGGCAGTGGAGGAGATTAAAGGCAAATTTCTATGGCTGCTTAACACAGACGGGTGGCTGGCTTTTCCCTCTCACTCTCAAAAGCTGCCTGGACAGTAAGACACGTGTCTTGCTCCAAGTGTGAGCATGAACTGCCATGTCACATGGGAAGGATCCGGCCGCCTGCGCATCCCCAGGCTGCTCCCAGGCTGTAGCCCTGGCTCCGGCATGCTGGGCGCTGTGGCAGGACACCTGCCCCGTACCTCCTCGGGCTCAATCAGCTTGAACTCCATGCCCCGGCCGGTCCAGGCGATGAAGTGTGCGTTGGCAGGGTCGTCCAGGAGAGTGACCAGGAACTGCCAGAGCTGCAGGGACCCACGCCGCTGGTAGGGAGGGCCCTCACGGTACAGGGTGGGCTCCTGCTTCACTTTACCTGCCCGCACCAAGACATGGCTGGTTAAACACCCCAGCTCTGCCCCTCTCCTGGGCTGCACCCCCTGGCAGGGGATGCGTACAGCCACACTGGGCTCGCCCCTGCCCCATGCAGGATGAGGTCACGGGGACAGAGAGGGAAGAGGTGCTGGGGGTGGCGCTGCAGGCAGGCAAGGCATGGGGTGGGTGGCAGGGTCAGAGACAAGGCATGGCGGTGATGCCCAGCAGCCATGTGGGGATGATGCTTGGCAGCTCTCAAGAGCACTGCATCGGCACAGCTTGGCCTTAAAAGCTGGCTGCTGTGCAGGCCGGCCCAAGTCTCCCTCTGTGAACCCTGGTCACTCCCCAGGCCCTCCTCTGGGGCCAGATTCTTACCCTCCAGCCTCTCCGGTACCACGCACGTGTCATCAAAATACAATCGTGTGTCCTTCTCGTATGAAAATCCTAGGGGAAAAAAAGACCCTCGGTGAGCACAGGACACCACCACCACCCCAGCTGGACCCAAAAACCCCCAAATTTGGCCCATTCCAGCACCAAGACCCCTAGTACCGGGAGCCACCACATCCACAGTTATTTTGGTGGCACCACACTGGCTCACCAGCTAAGCGCCATGCAGCTCTGTCCCCCCCTCACCCCAGGGATTGAGCATGTTATCCCAGATTACACGGCGCTGCTGTGCCCTCGTGACACGCTCACAGGGGCCGGCGGCTGTGTGGCACAGACCCTGTTTTTAGCAGCAGTGCTAGTGCCGCTCGCATGGAGGGTCTCATGGGCACTGCAGTGCTCTCATGCCTGTTTTTTGGGGTGCCTGGCTGCTCTGCCAGCCATGGGGAGTGTGTGTGTCTGCCTGCCCCCAGGGAGCGATGGCACACACTGGGGATACTTGTGAGTGGGAGGGGGCTGGGGGCACACTCACCGTCATGGCTGCTGGGGAAGACACCCCCCTGCAGGTACGAGGACTGGCAATTAGGCACTTCTGCGAGGGAGATGAAGGTGGCGTTAAGGATGCATGTCCCATGGGTCCCACCAAGCGCTTGGCAGCATCTTCCCCCCCGCCAAGCACATCCCGCAGCCAAGCCCGGGCATCTGCCCCCCCCTGCCACCAGCATACCCTAGGCCACTGCACCCCCCCATTTTGGGGGAAAATAAGTACGATTTACGGGGGGGGGGGAACGACACTGAATGAGTGCTGGAAGCGCAATTTAAGTCAGCTTGTGTTTTCAGCACATTATTTGGGCCCTGCAGAAAGGGAGGCATCAGCACACCTCCCCTGCCATCTGCTCAGCCGTGCCACCCTCCATCTCCGAGGTCAGGGTATTTTTAGGTCCTAAGGCGATTAGAGGATTTTTCTGTGATGCTGGTGGGGTTCAGCAGCCAGAAATCACAGCTGGCCCCATGCCAGGGCTGCAGGGGCACCCCAGCCCATGGCTATGGCACAGACCACACTATGCAGCATCTGGTGAATGCTTGCTCTATCTGCCCCCCAGCTTTGGAAAGGAAAGAGAGAGGGGGGGGAAAAAAGAGATCATCTACCAGATGAAGCAGCAGCCCACCGTGCTGGGAGCCCCAAGGTGACACAGCACCTGCTGCCTGAGGCTCAACCTTACGCCCACTGGGCTGCTGCCTGTGAGCCACTGGTATAACCCACACCACCCCGGGCACCGGCGCCCAGCTGAACCCCCACAAGCACCCACCTGAGTCAATGCAGTAGTCCCGGGGCTCCTGCTTGATGCACATGGGGGGTTGGAAGCCATGGCCATTGGGGCCAGGCAGGCTGGGGCCACCGTGTTCGTAGAGTGGGTCGTGGTACTCCTGCTTGAATCCCTGAGGGGGGCAGGGGGCTGTGGGGCCGAGGGGCTCCGAAAGCTGCCGGTGGTAGACAGGGCGGCTGTCCCTTGGGACCCCAGGCTGTGGCGGGAAGGGGTGGCAGGGCTCAGAGAGCTGCCTCTGAAACCTGGACGGAGAGGAACACAGCGTTACTGAGAGGTGGTGGGGTCAGACCCACCAGCTCCCACCCCAGACTGGGACCTCATGCCGGGTCGGTGCCCTCAGCCCAGGATGGTTTGGGTGGTGGTTCTGTCCCACCCACAGTGGGCTGGGACCATTCCTCAGGAGCACAGCCACCATATGGGGACCCCGTGGGGCACTGGGGAGCCGCATGCTCCCTCCAAGCACTGGGGACACCCCACTGGAGGAGAAGGACAGCACATGGGCCATCACTGTGAAGCACCACACTGTGATGGCAGCCCTGAGCTGCAGCAGTGATGTCTGGGTAAGAGTGGGAAAGGGAAAGAAAAAAACCCACCCACAACAGCAAAATCTCTGTAAAGCGGTACAATCTCCCCACAGGGTCGGGGGTCAGAGCTGCAGGTCCTGGGGGATGCAGCACCCTGGCCGGTGCTTATGCAAAGCCAAATCCACTCCACAGCCCCAGCTGGCCGCTAATCTGCCTGCACCACTGGGATTAAACCTTGAACTCAGTGGCAGGCAGCACTATTTTCAGCTCTGGGGTGCCACCACTGCTGGCTCAAGCCCCAGCAGAGTCTGTCCTGGCTGTGGTGGATAGGGGACCATCTCGAGGGGGTGCTGCCACATCCCCTCGCCCTCCGGCACCTTGAAAGGCGATCTCAGCGCCCAGCTCCTCTTGGCCGGCCGTGCGCCATTTGGCTTGGTAACCGGAGCCCTCCCAGCTGCCGGGCTGGGATTACTCCATTTCCGAGCCGTGTCCCTCTGCCCTTCCTGAGTGAAACCCAAGCCCTGTGCTGGCACAGCACTTCCCGAGGGGTTGTGGCCAGCCCCCCCCGCATAGCTCAAAGGTTGCCCGGAGCTGAGCCCCATTTCGCCAGGGAGGGATGCTTGCCCGCTGCAGACACGTCTCCAGAGTTTCCACAGTCCCACTGCATGGCCTTTGCTGGGCTGCCACATCCAGCCCTGTGCCCATAGGGGACATCCCACCACCAGTCACATGGCAGCTGTCACCACAGCAAAGGGCACCCAGGAGGCCACGAGCAAAGCCAAAGACAACTGTGACCTGCACCATGCCGCCTAGCAATAGTGCAAGCAAACCTGGGGCAAGGGAGGGGACCAGCAAAACCTCCAGGAACATAGGGGTGATGGGGGACGAAGCCACAGCTTGGAGAGGAAGCAGAGAGCAGGGTCTCCCCTCCACAGCCCCAAAAATCACAGGGATGCTGTGCAATACATGTGGGAAACTAAGGATCGACCCTCAGCCTGGGGATGCTCAGGGGCAAGATGGGGATGCCTGCAGCTCCCCACCCTGGCAGGGCTCAGCTCAGATGGCAGAAAGCTCCAGCGGGTGGGAGAGAGGAGAGCGAGAGCCCTGACTCAGCACTATTGCCCACCACTGCAGGGATGGATGCAGCTAGCAGCCTCTGCCACCCTTGCCTTTCTGGGCAAAGGGCCTGCCCGGTGGCCCTGGGGCTGGAAAGAACAGGTCCCTTTTCACAGGGAGCTGCCTTGTGGGGAGAAAGAGCCACAAGATCCCAGTGGAAAGCAGCAATTTTTGCTGCGCTGGCTTCCACGGGCCCCCAGGCAGCGATGTCTGGACCATGGTCTGCAACTGCAGCAAGAGGTCAGGCATCCCCCTTCCCTCCCCAACACTTTGAGGCCACCCATCTGTCCCACAAGGGCCAAAGTCCCCATAAACACCCGGAAGATGCCAGCGCTCGCTTGGGTGGGGGAAGCCTTACCTGTGCTCTGTGGGGTATTGGTTTTCAGACATCATCTTTGGCATGTGCGTGGGCAGGTGAGGCAGCCGCGGCACCGCAAAGGTTTGCTGCCTCTGCTCCTGCAGCGGGTGTGGGGCTGGGGCTGCCCCATGAGCAGCTGCCTGCACGGCCGGGGCCGGCGGCGGCAGAGCTGATCCCTGGTGTGCAGGAGACACAGGTGTGGCAGGTGGCGTTAATGGCTTGAACCCAGCGGGGGGCTTCCTGTCATAGGCACTGCAGAGAGGAGAGGGGTCGGGGGCTGACGGTGACGCTAACAAAGACACCTCCATGCAGTGGAGGCTGACAAGCGAGACGAGTCCCCATGCCATGACCCAAGGGGTCTGCGGGCAGCATCTGCCCTCCCGCTACCTACCAGCAGTTGTAGAGGCACTTGTCCCCATAGCCGGCACAAAGAGCCTGCTCGTGGCTGCAGGATGACAGCTCCGATGAAGGGCTGGGCAGCTCCCGCTTGATCTTTGCCGGAGGTGGGGCGTGCAGGACCACTGCAACGAGACGAGGGAGGATATAGGCTCACCCACGTGGAAGAAGGTGATGGGGGACATCACTGCTGGGAACATCCCCTTGGGTGCTCTTTGCTTGAGAACCAGGTGCCAAAATACTCCCCCAGGAGCATCGGGCAACCAAACCATGGCCGGATGATGTCCCAGCAGGCTCCAGCATGCTGGTGGACAGAGCCAGGGTGGCAGGGCTGACTTCTGTGGGGGAGGGCAGAGCTCCCAGGGCTGGGACAGTCCCTCCAGCCCAGGACATTGCTCATGGAGTGGGAGTCATTCCCCACTGGGATCTGAGAGGGGAACAGCACAGGGTGAAAGGGGCAGAGCAAGGGCTGTGAGAGGGTAACCAGCAGCTCAACAACAGCCACAGATGAGACACGCGCCCAGACCAGGCCAAAAGCCCCTCGGCGAGGGGAGACCAGCCCAGGCACCACAGGGGTGAGGGACAAGGGGGCTTGACAGCCTGGAGCTCCCAGAGCTTGTAAGCAGGACACAGTGACCCACTCACCCTTGCAGGGGCATACCCAGCTCCCAGTTAGCTGGCCAGAGAGTCAGCAAGCAGCTAAATGGGATCCACCTTCCCACAGCTCCAAGGGGACCCAGTTGTCCCACAGTTGTATCAGTTCAACTGGCAAATGTCCCATTAAACCCAAATCCTTCCCCACCCCCAAGCCTGCTCACTATATATAATTTTAAACCGAGTAATATATGCTTAACCTAATTAATTTCTAAAAGCAGGCGCTCTAGGAAAAGGAAAGCGCCTCAGAGATCTTTACCTAAATAGTGCCTGCAGAGGAGAGCCAAGACTAATCGGAAGTGGAGTATTAGCTTCATGCAAAGCCTAAACACAGCCCAGCTACAGCGGAGAGGAGTGAATAGCTCCAGGACAACTGTTCACAGCTTGCCAGGTAATTAGCTGCTCCCATAATTTGTCAAAACCTTTAAAGAGCTGCTGACTCCCCCCTCTACCCCCCTCCTGACACAGCCCAGCACAGCTGGTACCAAGGGCATAAAACCCCCGAGGAGGATTTGAAACACCAAGCCCAGCGCTGAGCCAGCACAGCCTCCCACACGCCTTCCACCCGCTCCCCAGCCGGATTTAGCCCCCTCCTCCTTCTCTCCGCTCCCACCCCCCACCTCCAGCGAGGTTTTGCTGCTCTCAGCATTTCTGGCCTTAACGGGGGGCCGGTGTGGCAGCAGCAAAGCCCAGGCACCCCGCGAGCCGCAGGAAAGCAAAGAGGAACAGGCTTTGGAAGAGCTCCAGCTGCCTATCACGGGCATGTTTCTCCCTAACAGGCTCTGTGTTGTTGGAGAGGGTTGTTTTTCCGCCAGCCGTACAATGGGGTCTGGTTATTCATTAAAAGAAAAAAAAAGTCTCCAAGCAGGCACCACCCTCCATTCACAAACAATTTGGAGCACTCCATTCATGCGGCCAGCAGGGGGAAAAAAAAAAAAAAAAAAAAAAAAAAAAAAAATTTCCCCAGAGCTCAGTGCTGCCATTCAAGAAAAGGGAAACGAGCTTTAAGATCCTAACAGAGACCAGCTGGCCAAGCCTGGACTTTGTGCAACGTTTGAATTCCTTACACAAACACCACAGGGCCAGCCAGCGCTGCTCAGCAAGTGCCGCCAAGCTCATGGCTGGCTGGGGCAGTGAGGCAGCTCCTGGCAGTGGGAGCCAAGGGGGGCACCGAGGCTGGTGGTGGACTCTCAGGGTTTTGGGTCCCCAACAGCGAGCAGCCGGGCAGGGAAGGCTCCAGGAGGGTTCCCAGAGAAGAGGATACCCTGCCCCAGCACCCAACGCCTCAAAGGCACATTGGGTGCATGCGTGCTTCTAACCTTTCCAGTCCTGTGCTCAGCACTATAATTAAAAGCTAAAAAAAAAAAATAAAAAAAATCATAAAAATAGGCAGAGGGAGCAGCTTAACTATAGACAGGGCCACAGAACACACCTCAACACACCCGTGCTGGGACTGAGCCACAGGAGCAGCGAGAGTACCCATGGGTGCCTGGCAGTCCACCTCTGGGGCGCTTTAGTCCCTGGGGATGGATGGACCCCAGGGAGCCTGGGCAAGGGGACCGGCCATACATGCTACTGTTGTGCCTGGCCAGCAAGGCAGCACAACCAGGAGGGGAAAGATGGGGTTGCTCAGGTGTACCCCCCCCGGTGCTATACCGCCAGCCAAGCCGGAGATGACCCAAACATCAACCTTCAGCCAAGAGGTCTCCCATGGGAAAGGTGACACCCCAAAGCCATTTGGGGCCTTGAATCACCGGTGAATCCCTTGGTGGGGGAAAGGACAGGTTGTTCCCAACCATCAGCATGATGGGACCTCTACGAGGCTGAGCCTGGAGGACGCTGGCTTTCCCAGTGGCAGCTGCTGCCTGAGCCACAGCGAAGGTGACCAAACCACCATTTCCAGCCCGGCTACCGGCTGGGGACCTTGGCACCTGCTCAAGCTGTCACCTGGGAGCTGAGCTCCCTGCCTGCCCTTCCATCCCCCGGTGTTACAGGACACACCCAAGGTCACACCAGGAGAGGAGCCAGAAATAGAAGCCAGGCTCCTGCTTTCGTTTGTTTAAACAACCCTTCCTCAGAAACAAACCTCCTGCTTTCATTTCGGTGTGTAAGAAACCCCACTTTGCACCCTGCCCATGGCTTTAGCCACGTGCCACCAGTCCAGGGGCCCACAAGTCCCCTGGGAGCAAACCCCTGCAAAAGACAAAGCCTCTTGTGGTGCTTGATCTCCCCAGCATGACCCCATCGTTCCCTAATTATTTAAACAACCGATCAAGATATAACAGCGTACATACACCCTTCTCCCCAGGACCATGCCACCAGCAAGCCTGCACCTATGCCAGGCCAGGGATGCAGCACGAGGGCCAGTGTGGTAAGCTCTGTGGGAGTCACCCACAGCCTCCTTGCCTTCCTGGGAGGATCTGCCACTTCTCCATATAGCTTAAAAGCACTGAATCCAGCCTCTCGATGCTCAGTGCAGGGCACCGAGAACAACGTATCCCTTATTTGGAGGAGCCCTGCTTTCCCCATCCCCACAGTGGGATTTCCTCCCCGGCACAGCGACCTGCTGCCCTCCAGCACCTTACAGCACTTTACTGCCAAACCCCAACTTTAAGCCTGTGTCTGCCAGGGACCTCGGCTACAAAAATCAGGAACAGCAAGCGGGCAGCAGCCAAGCTGCAAGCAGCTGCCGTGTGATGAGGGTTTTTTAGCAAGGCAAGAACAATGCTGCAGTTTGGAGCATCTCCGAGACTCTAGACGGCACACATGGTGGCGTTCCCCATGGCAACAGGGTCAAAACTGAGCCTGGTTTGCCCCTTTTTGCTGCTGTGTCAAGGAAGCTGGGCCCTGAGAATGCCAAGGCCACAAAGCAGGAGATGGAGCTGGCTCGCTTGGGACAAAAGAGAGCAGCAGCTTCCTCAGAGAAAAGGCACAGAGCTACAAAACTGTGGGAACCATGCAGGGCATGCCTGCAAACATCCATACAGACTAGGGAAGGATTTACCTTCCCCAGAAAGGAACACGACCCCGCTAGCAAAAGCCAGGTGCAGGAGTGAGACTGCACCAGATTTGTCCCTCTCTTTCTTCCTACACTACACACAGTTCAAAACAAGAGTGAAATGAGAAGATGGGGCCAGAAAGCAGTAAGCTAGAGACTCTCTCCTCTTTAAATGCTCCGCAGTGCTAGTACGGAAGAGCTGGGCTCCCCGTTCCCCTCCACCCCAGTCTGAGCCCCCCAGCTAGCACAGCTTTCTGCATGACAGTGAAGGAAACCTTTGGTTTCTCTCCCCAGGAAAGTTAAGGAAGGTTATTATAGTGGGGAGTCACACAGGGAGATCTCCTTTCAAGTGACAAAGTAATTTCAGTGCCGGGTCTCCAGAGGCCGAGCAGGTCAGGAGAGTGTTTAAAAGTCTCAACCAAATGCCTTTTCCCCTGCCCCCCCCTTCTTTCTCTCTCCGCATCACACAGAAAAGTTTGTCTCTTCTCTCTGAGCTCCTCAGGTTACAAGGAAACAAGAGACTGCCAAAAGGCAATGGAAACAGCTTCAGCTCTAAGAGCCACCCTCCCACGCACACTGCAGTTTCTACCGCTCCAAGCAAGAGCTGCCGGGCTGTGCTAGGATGTCAACAGCCAGTTGTGTTTCTGACTCTGGGCTCGCCTTTTATCTCGGGGGAGACAAGGAAAAAAGTGCATCTGAAACTTGGGCTGTCTGGAACAGTTTAATAGCAAGCTTCCCACTCAGAAGTAATCAAAGAGCAATAATTAACATGCGTTTACTGTAGGAGAAGATACCCTTGCTGCATGCTGTGACAAAGCTGGAATGAAAAAGTCTGTTCGACTGCAGGCTAAATTTGATTTCCTTTAAGTTCTATAGCTGTCTGGCTCAGCAGCAAAACCCAGCCACCAGCACCAAGCTACTACTTCTGTTTGCCAGGTAACAACTCAAAAC
>VFFE01007214.1:145429-175783 GCA_008921705.1 Burhinus oedicnemus | reverse complement strand
GCCTCCACCGCACCGCCCCGCCCCGCCCCGCGCCGCTTGTTTACCCTCCGTGCCACCCAATGGGGAGCCGCCGCTCGGGCGTCCGCGCCGTCTGATTGGTTGCAGCGCCGCTGCGCGCCCGCCCGCGCGCCGCTCCGCTGAGCACCAGTGAGGCCGGTTGGGTGGGCGGGGGCGGTGGCAGCCAATGGGCGCGGCGCAATTTGCATGGCTCCGCCGAGAACGTTTTTCATTCATAAAAAAATAGAAGGGGGAAGAAGCTGGCGGGTGGGGGTGGGGCTGGGGCAGCGCAGGATTTAAAGGGGCCGGGACCTTCTCCAGGAGAGGGGTTGGGAGGGTTGACGGGCGGCCGTGGGGAGTTGGTGAGACAGCCCGGGGGGCCGGATCGGGGTCGGCTCCCTGCATGCCGTGCCCAAGAATCCGCCGCATGGCAAGCTCGGCAGACGGGATGGACTTCAGGCATCACACGCAGTGGGGTCCCCACTGCTTTCTCGAGAGGTGGTTTCGCACCAGCAGGGCGGTGTCACACGAGTCCTCCTGCGAACCTGGGGCTAACCCACGCCAGAGTACCAGCTCTGGCAGCCTGTTCCCTGCAGGCACCCTGGAGGCTGGTTTGCCCTTGAGAAGGGCTCTTTGAAGGAGGCCATAGGGAAAATAATTCCCACGTGCGGGGGCTTTGGGGCTGCCCTGGCCCTCGAGCAGGTTCATGGTTACAAGCACTTGCAGAACTGCAAACAGCTCAGAGGATCGGGAATGAGCTTAGGACAAAGCCACCCTGCTGGGGGCCTGCCAGGCCCCCCCACCCCAGCAGTGCTCTGCCAAATGCCTCAGTTTCTCCATCTGTAACTGAAGGTGGGGAGACTGACCACGGAGACCTGGCCGCTTGTGGAGGATGCAGCAGGTTGCACAGGATAAATGAACTGTGTGGAGACTTCACCTTGTTGCGGAGTGAGACTGGGAAATTGTTGCTGGAGAAGGGGAAAACAAGGGATAGTGCTCAGTCAAATGTTGCTCCTCTCACCTTGGGAAGGAGAGGAGCCTTCTGCTCGGACCCTGGGGAAGATGCCCAGGGGTTAGGAAGCCTGTTGGGATGGGGTTGTCCTCACCATTTTGAAATGCATAGCCTGAGGTCATGGGCTTGCAGGTGCCCTGGGAAGGCTGCCCAGCATGTCTCTGGGCTGCTGGTGGGAATTTCTCTGTCAGTGTTGGGGTACTGATGAGCTTCCAGAGTCCTCCAGGGCCACCACCATCCCCCAGGGATGACACTGGTAACGGCAGGTAGCTTGTCTCCCATCGTGTCCTGGGTGAAATGGCGGGGGGGTGTGTGTGGGGTGTGCGCTGCCAGGATACATTGCCCGCTGGGTACCTGTGTGCTGGGGGCAGGGGGAAGCACACAGAGGACACGGGGTGTCCTTGCTGCCCGGGGAGCACTCCCAGAGGCCTCTGCAGGTGCTGGCGCTCTCACTTCCCCTCTGCCATCACGATTAAATCACCACTGGTAAAATTAGCAGATGACACATGAATGGGTGGGTGGCAAAACCTGGGCCGGGGAGCAAGGCGGGCTGCTGGGGACGAGCCAGGTCATCGCAGAGCTGGGCACAACCAGCGACCCAAGGCCCAAGGCTGTGGGCCTGCACTGGCTGGGGGCTGCTTAGCATCCCTGGACCTCTTGCTGCCACCCAGCGCAGGGAGAGCTGATGGGGGCTAGAGTGCTGCCGTGGGGCAGGCAGGTGGACGGCCAACAGTGGTGCCCTGCGAAGAGCTGAAGCCCCTGGAGAGCCAGAGCTGGGTGGGGGGATGGCGACTGGCGCCTGCTAAATTTAGAGCCCAATCAGGAAAAAAAAAATAAAAAAAAATGCAGGCTCCAAATTTAGTTGGTTGCAGCTCCCACTCCATCATGCTGCTGCTGACAAAGCCCCTTCAGCCCTGGTGCCCCAAATCGGGCACCTCCTGTTGGAGTCCCTGAAGATGGGGATCCCACACCTGGCCAGGAATCAGGAACCCCAGCGCACCCCAGGACCAGCTGAGTATTTCATCACCACCTTTATTGAAGGCAAGCCCACAGCAGTCCAGGTGTACATGGCAACATGCGCTACGCTACAGACACCATTTCCATGCAGGCAACCACAGCAACGCACACAGGGGGAGAACGGGGCTGGCGCCAGGCTGGGGCTCCCATGGGAATGGGGTTCCCCAGCTCTCAGGGGTCCCCCAGCACAGCACCGGCTCGGTGGGGCGCTCACACACTGGCCCCAGTGCCTGGGGCTGGAAGGTGTTTGGGGGCTCCTGCTCCATGCCATGGCTTTTGGGGGACAAACAGGGCTGAGCTGGGAGACACCGAGGGGGACAGGGGAGGTTCAGAGCCTTACGTGCCCCTCAGCTGTGTGGCATATTCCTCCTCAGAGCTGGGGACAGCCTGGCTGGCACCCCAGCCCCTGTGAGTCCCCTCCTAGGCTGGAGACCTTTGCACCATTGGACTGAGGTCGTTAGCCGCCAGGCCCGTTGAACCATGGCTTTGGCACAGCAGGAGCGGATCGACGCTGCATCCCTTGGGGGACGTGGCAAGGACCATCTCACTGATCATCACAAGGGGATGTCTCCGTTGGCACCCGTCACTCTTGGCAGAGCTGTGCTGCTGTGTCATTGGCCTGCTGGCCCAGGGTGGTGGCCCTGGGCTCCCTGTGCCCTGCAGGACACCTGTCTGCGTGCTGCTCCCAGACCTCACCTGGCTTTGAGCTCAAACATGGAGCTGTTGGCTCTGCTGGTGGGGTGGGCATGGGTGTGGGCATGGGCACAGGCACCCGCTTGCTTCCTCTGGCTCTGCCAGCCCCAGCAGCAAACCACAGCAGAGAGACCTGAGTGCTGCTCTTTGCCCGGAGCCCAGAAACCATGACCAGGTGCAAGGAGCAGGTCTGTGGTGAAAACCACTGCTGATTCCATACAGGCACTTTCTGATCAGAGCCCTGGGATAAAACATGGGATCAAGGCTGTGCGGGGTTGGAAATGGAACCAAACCTGCTGCTATAAACACCGCTGACCTCACGTGTTGTCATCAAACCCATGACTGCGCCTGCCGGCAAAGCTCTCGAGATGGTTGAGGTTTCTTTCTTTCCCCTCCCCAAGCGCAGGGGTCGCAGGGCACAGCTGCCACCGGGGAGGGGCTGGGGGAACAGAGGCCACTGGTCCATGGGACTCAGGGTTTATTTGGCGTAGCTCCCATATGCTTTCACCTGGCTACTCATTAATGGCCACCCCGGGTGATGAGGGGGGTGGATTTATGCACTGCAGGTGGAGCATGTGTGTGTACGCAGGTCACGGCTTCAGTGAGGTGTGGCGATCTCTGCGCCCACCAGCCAGGCCTGTGCTCGCTCCTGCTGGCACCGCAGTGCAGGGCCCCCTCCTCATGACTTCAAGGCTGCCACCAGTGCTCCCCTGCGAGTGTGGCCCCCACTGTAGCAAGCACCTGTCCCCCAGCTCGCCCTCGCCCTGCCCAGTGCTGGCACCAAGGGCAGGAGGAGAGGGAGCTGCGGCAGCCTCCCAGAGCCACCTCCTGTGCCCCGGCTGAGGGGACGCATGGTCTGGAGCCTGGCTGGGGCTCCCTTGGGGCACTGTCACCTCCTCCCATGTCAGCAGGGCGCAATGGCTGCTTCTAGAAATGGCCCCAAGCTCAAGCTTGAACAGGCGAACAGCAGCACTGTCCCTGCCTGGGGAAGGTGACGAACGGCTCCCTTTCAGCTCAGTGTTCACTCTGAAACATAATGACAGCAGCACCCACTGCACTGCCAGGGGAATGCTATTGAATGGGTACCTGCAGCATCAGGAAGGGCCAGGTGCTGGGTCACCGGGGAGGACAGAGTGGCTTATCCCAGCTGGGGCTCTGTGCCTTGTGGCAGGGGCATAGTGGGGACAAGCAGCAGTTTTCCTGCCTGCAGCAACATCCAGCTCCTGGCTTGTGCCCAGAGCCACAGGGGCCTCCACCAGACCGGAGGGAGCTGTCTGGGAGCAGGGCTGATTCAGGAGCTGGCGTCCTCCCATGCAGGGCCACTGCAGGAGGCAGCGGGTGCCTGCAGAAGTAACCAGCAGCCCTTTCTGTGGCCGGTTCTGCCAACTCCCGGCTCCTGGGAGCGCCGTGGAGTGGGGCACACATCCAGACTACCGCCTCTTCCGTGCATTCTTCCGTTTTCTGGTCCCTGTCGCATCCTGGGGAGAAGCTGCGTCTGGTCTGGTGGGGGACACATGGGCGATGCCACCAATGTGTACACTGATGCCACTGAAACCTGTCCGAGCATATTGAGGCAGCACTAGCTGCTACCAGGAGAGCATGGGCCTGGTGAAGCACATGAGGAGATGTGTAAAAAGGTGACAGGGACACTTCCAGGTGAGAAGATCTTCTGGATGTCTGTCCCCAGGGTCCCAAGCCCCCAGCACAGCCTGGCAGCCTTAGGAGAGAGGAAAGTCCACATGGAAGGACATGCCGTGGGGTACAGGCAGCAGAGAAGGGAGGTGGCATTTGTGTCCAACCTGGGCTCATAAAAAGAAGGTGACCCCCGAAGTCCACTAAATAAATACATAAATATGACCACAAAGCCCAGAGCTGGGCCGTGGGGGTTTTCCAGGGTTAGCAGCTCCTCCCAAAATCCTATTTTTGCCATTTCCATGTCAAAACACAGTCTCCTTCCATCTACCCTGTGGTTGTCCCCATGGCCCAGGCACTGTCTGTCCCCAGCCCATCCCACGCCTTGCGGCTCCCAGGACCAGTAGTGAAGGCTTAAAGCCCGTCCCAGAAGCGCTAGCAGAAGGCATGGCAAAGACCATCTCTTGTAGGCTAAGAAAATAAATAACTTCTTCCAATGTGCTAGGGTTGGTGGACAGAAAGCCAGTGCAGCAAAACATCGAGCATCCTTCAAGAGGATTAAAAATAAATAAGTGAAGTTTGGCGTTTTCTCAGGAGCACGTTCATTTGCAGCTCTGCTGGGGCGGGTGGGGGGGAGGTTATTTAAATACAGGGGAAAAAAACCAGTCCTAGCACTGCTCTGGCAAACATGCTCCCTGTGCGTTGGCCTGCCTTCGCCCACCACTTCCATCCCGGCTGGAGAAGACACTTGTGGGGGCTGGGAAGGAGCCTTCAACACCTTCCTAGGACAAATCATCCCCACTGGGCCTGAGGGCGTGTTTTCTCTCCCCGCTGCAGTGCGGGGATTTGGGGACCCCCCACGGTGGATGGCTGTCCGGGACACCGGCTGCCTCTGTGGTGCGGCTCCTTGCACGCTGCTTAATCTCGAGCTCGGTTTCTCCTCTTCAAGAAGAAGAAGCTGCTCTTTTGGGGGGGGCCCAACAGCATTGGCACTTGGCTTTTATGTGTAATTTTGACCTAAAAAGAAGTGAAGAACCCATCTCACTAAGGGGCTCCAAGGCTCTGAGCCCCCCTGGGCATCCCCCAGCCTGCGGAGTGACCTGAGCAAGCTGGGGGCAGCTCAGCACCCAGCACTGCAGTGAGGAGCCGCTGCCACCACCCAGCTGGGTCGTTAAATGCTTTGCTGCATGGGAGTACCAGCTCCGGAATCAGGTCCAGATTTCTCCCCCAGGCAAGCTGCCTGCAGGATGGTGGGGGACCCCACTGCTGCACCCACCCACCCAGCAAGGCATGAGTGTGTCCCTGTCCCCACGGCTCCTGCAATGGCTTGCCATGAGTCCAGGGCCAGTATGGGCACAGACAGAAGTTGGAGGTGGCCAGGCTCTGCAGCCACCCACCAGCAAGCACAGGAGACTCCCTCCAACTCCAGAGGCTTTGCCATGCTGCACAGGGAGCCGAGGCTGCAGACTGTGCTGCCAGCCCCTGTCTGTCCTGTCCCACCGTACTGCCAGCCCCTGCCCACCCTGGCTGCCCACGGGGACTCACGGTGCAGGACGGCTGCATCCAGGGCTCCCCGTCCACCTGCATGGGCAGCAGCTTGGACGTCCTGCATGGCACAAAGAGAGGGAACGCAGGGTGAGGCAGGCACCAGCTTTTGCCATTGGTTGGGCTCTCAGCTGGGACAAGGATAAATACCTGATGGTGACAGATGAACACTGGGCCAGTCTCTTCCCAGCACTCTTCAGCCCTGTGTAGATCTGCCCCATCTCCATTGCGCCCTCCAGCCCCACCACCTCCAGGAGGTGGTCACTGAGGTCTGCAAGAGAGAGAGATCTGAGTCGGTCCCCCGTCCCCGGGGATCCCCTGTCTTCTGCTGTCATCTGAATCATCAGGGCCAGCACAGCAGGGCTGCTGGCTGCCCCAGAGGGCAGCGGGGCTGGTGACACCATAAGGATGTGTCCTGCTGTCCCCTGTGCCCCAAGACCACTGAGCTGGGCATTTGCAGCATTGGGCAATGCTGCTGTCCAAAATCCCTGGAGCAAAAATACTCCTGGTCTGAAACAGCACCCAGTCCTGCATGGTTGCAGGGTGGCAGCCTGGATCCCCACCTGCCCCTTGACTGCTTGTTTGCAGCGTTGTATGAAATGGTGGCAGAACCCCCTGTCCCCTGGGTGCCCTGGGGTGCTGTGGCCCCCTCCGGCAGCTGGCCGGGATGTACGGGGGAATCCTCCCCAGGAGGGATCTGTTCAAATCCCAGGGCATCGCCCCTTTTTCTGGCTCCTCCTGCTCTTCCAGGCTGCCAGCAAAGGTGCCCAACACCAGGGCAACTCGATCAATCTCTTATTTCCTTCAGGGTCCTGTTTCACCCCTGGTGGAGAGCCCCCCCCTGCCAGGAGAAGCTCCCCAAACCCCCTTATGCCCTCCTGCCCACCCACATGTGTCCAGGGGAACGACCCCGCTACCTCTCGCCACCCTTTGCAACCCTCGCTCTGCCCCACTCCCTGCTGCCTGTTCCCATGGGCTTACTGGGTGAGGGACAGCTGGTGACAACCTGGCATGGCCGGTGACACCACCATCCTGGCAGCCACATGGCAGGGGGGCTGTTTCCCACCCCAGCCCCAGGCTGTGGCAGGTAGAGGGTGGAAAATAAGGGCACTTTGCTTATTTTGCTGTCTGCTTTCTAACCCACTGCTCTCTGCTGGGGAACCCTGCCAGCCCTTTGGGCTGCCTGCGCCCTGCCTGTGCCCACAGGGACAGCTCTGGTGGCCACAGCAGTGGGTGCAAGGTGCCAGCCGGGGCACAGCATGGGTATTGTGCTGTTCCCGAAGCCCCTGGCCAGGCTGGCAGCACTGCAGCGCAGCCTGGGAGGATGCTTACAAAAGCCCTCGGTGCCAGCTCTGCAGCTCCGGTTTCAGCTCCTGCTCCGACGGGCACAGGGGCTGCCAGCCTCACGCCCGCAGGTGATAGGTCCCATCTGAGCCATGACCCCCAGAGGGCATAGGGAGAGCTGGCTGGCAGGGCAGGAGCCACATCCACTGGGCACCAGGCAGGCAGAGCCACCCTCCTCCACCAGCTCGGCCAGATCATTGTTGGTGTCACCCCGGCACTCTGGTGCTATTCATAGAATCACAGAATCACAGAATGGTTTAGGTTGGAAGGGACCTTAAAGATCACCTAGTTCCAACCCCCCTGCCCTGGGCAGGGACACCTTCCACTAGACCTGGTTGCTCAAAGTCCAGCTTGGACTTGAACACCTCTCCAGGGATGGGGCCTCCACAGCTTCTCTGGGCAACCTGTTCCAGTGTCTCACCACCCTCATAGTGAAAAATTTCTTCCTGATATCCAATCTAAATCGACCCTCTATTGCTCCAGTGCTACATGCACTGAGCCACAGCCAGAACTGGCAGCTGCCCCGCTCTCCCATGCTAACCCCGCACACCCCACAAACCCCAATCGCCCCCCAGCCGTGGTGCCACCGCTCACCCTGCACGCAGAACTTGAGCTCCTTGGCGTCGGTGACCACTGTGGCATGCAGCTTCTCTGGCGCTTTCTTGCCCAGCCGGTTGTAACCGCGCTGCTTCTTGGTCTCACCCCAGAGGTTGGAACCGCCATACATGCTGGGGATGTTGAGGACAGCGATGCCCTCCAGGGATGTGTTGCTCAGGTCTAGCAGGGTCCCATCACACTGCCGGGCACAATGGCAGCATCAGTCCACAGCACTGGGGGGAGCTGGTGCCCAGCACCATGGAGCCCAGCCTCCTCTCCCCACCTGCCCGCCAAAGGAGTGGGGACACCAAGCATGGCGTGCTGCTGGATGGTCCCCAGAGCAAACCTGGCCCAGGGTGGCACAGGCAGCCCCAGGGCAGCCGGGGCTGGAGGTGCAAACAAATACCACCCGCCTTTGCTTTTCTAGGGCTGACAACCACCAGCTCTGCTTCCTTGTGCTGCTTTCCCCTCTATTTTGATATGAATTTTACTACATGTCCAAGATGGCAGTTTCAAAAAGCAAATTCCTATGGGAGCACATAAAACCTTGGCTAGTCTTGGTGCTGTGACCCAAAATAGGAGGCAATGCCACCTTGGCCCTGCAGCAACCTCCATCCAAGCATGGTCCAGCATGTGCTTCCCCACCTCCCCTTGTTCAAATTGACCCAAAAGAATCAAAAAGTTTGGCTGCCCAAAAAGTAACTCAAACCAGTTTGTCTTCAAGTGCAATTTGGAAATGAGAAATGAGGCTGGAAGGAAATGACAGAAAATGTGTCAAAGGAAAAATGTCAGTTTTGGAGAGAAAACCACAAGCCAGAGCACAGAACCGGTGTCCTGGAGTTTGCTGTCATACAGCAGGACTACCCCAGCTGAAAATTCCCTGTAAAAGGTAAAATTATCTGTTGCCTGCAGTTTTCCCACAGGACTGGAAGCAGCAGCCATGGAAATGTATTTTTTAACTTCAGGTCTTTGCACTCTCACGATACCCAGACCATGCTGGATCGTCTTTCGAGAGACCTCTGGGGGAAGCAGCTGCTTTCCCATTCAACTGTATTTTCTCTAGAGCACCTATATTTTCCTTTACGCATCCAGTCTCTACCTGCCGTGCTACACTTCAGCAAATACCAGCACATTATTTCCTTGCATTTTGGTGATGCAGGGGCACTTCTGCCCTCTCTTGCTTTGCCGAGAGGAAAGCAAATGGGCTGATGAACCCCCACTGACTCTTTGACTCCAGTTGTTTTCCTCTAGCAAAGAGTGACAGTCTCGAGCTTATTTTTAATATGCTGTCAGTATGTGCTGAGCATGCCGGCTGCACATATATCGAGCTGGGTGCACACATGAGCGAGTGACTCTGGATGTTCGGATCTGCTCTGCCTCCACTCATGCTCTGAGATCTTACTTTTAGCCTTGTGTTGAAAGCGAAAGGCTTTTTTCTGGTTTGGGAGTGAAAAGCTGTCTCTATGAGGCTTGTAAAGGATGTAAATCCTTTTGTTCTCAACACATCTTAATGATATTACGACTTGTAGGAATAGACCCTAGTGCTCTGAGCAGCAGATACTGGGCTCTGATTCCTTGTGGGACGGACAACACATCCCATGCCCGGCTGAGCCGAGCATCACCCCCGACTGCAGGCATCTTTCCTGCCTGCCTGCAAGGCGGTGGGTACCAACTTGGCCGTGGTGGGATGGGAGCCAGTCGGCTGCTCAGGGCTACCGGATTTCCAGGGATGTTGCAGGAGCCTGTTCCTGCCCGGGGCTGCGTGGGGTGGGCAGGGCCACGCTGCCCATGCACACACATGCAGGGAGCAATTTCTCCCTGCCTAGCCCTCCCCTGTTAGCGTGCCAGCGAGCTACAATGGGCTCTTTGAGCAGGGGCAGCTGACGGCACACTGGCAGCGATGCTGGAAGTAGAAATTTGCAGCTGGGGAAAAAGCAAATTCATTTCCAGGAGCTGTAGGGGAAGGAGTGCCAATTTCCAAAACAAAACTGCCATTTCTCTGCAAGGCTGACAGTTGCCTGGGAGCTGGAGGGAGGACAGGCTGCCACTTTCAACTTCAAATACTGTGGGATTAATGCTTTCCTGCTGGCGTGGGGCAGCTGGTGCCAACACGCGCTGTGTGGGCAGCGTGCGGGGCACCTCGCAAACAGCGGGGGCCACCTCGCACCCATCTCCGGCAGCATCGAACCCTATAGACACAGATTTTATCTGCCCCGGGACGTTGGCGTGTGGCCGGGGAAGGGGGTGAGATGGCCATGCCCCTGCTCCTGCCCCTTCCCACCAGCTGCTGAGGGCACAGCTACCCACTTCAGGCTTTGGGAAGGGCTAAAACTCCCTGTGTAGAAACAGACTTCAAAGTCTCTCTGTCCATGGCCACATGAGCCGCACCACCAGCCCCCCGGGCTCTGCCTGCTCTCTGCCTGCTGCCTGTGACCCTGGTCCGACTCACACCAGCCCTTTGCAGCAAGTGATGTTTTTTTCCCCCCCTCGCCCTCAAGCCTAAGTTATAAAAGGGTCGTTTATCCAGAAACAAAGAGAGGCGGAAGTTTAGAGCAAAGCACGGCCCAAACCCCCCAGCTCAAGTGGAGAAATGACAGCGCCCTTAGCAACCGTGGGCCCTCCTCCCCGCTCTAATTAAAGACTGTTTCCATGTCATCCAACGAGGGCTGGGAGCAGACATGGAGTTTACAGGGAGAATATTCCAGGCACGCTCTCAAATACAGCTGGAAAGGGGGGAAAAATACAGGGCTATTCTTCTCCTGCACCTGGCCGGCTTTGCAGCAAGCACCACACGATGCGGGTCCTGCCAGCCACCATCCTCCTGCCACCATACGGGGTCAAAGCTGCCATGACACCCTCTCCCAGACAGCCAAAAGCTCTGCCTGAGGGACCCACAGGCAACAATCCCCCAAAAAGCATTTGTGCCACGGCTGGAGCCAGGGACCGTCCCAAGAAACCCACCTCCACCTCGATGTAGTCGTGGAGCTTCTTGCAGGTGGCCGCAAAGGTCTCCGATGTCCCAAATTCAAAGTACCACAGCTTGTTCTTCATCCTGGGGCACAGAGCAGCGTCAGCATGCCTCTCAGGAGCAGCATAAGCATCCCGCTCGAGAGGATGCCAGCAGCAATATCGGCTGCCAGAGCCTTTTTGGAGCTGTTGTGATGGGGATAAGAGCCATCAATGGGGACATGAGCCATCCTGGGGAGGGACTGCCGGCGGCACGGCCCCAGGGAGCTGTGCTGTGGGACAGGGGGTAGCTCAGGCAGACCTGGCTCTGACACCCTGTGGAGGGGAAGGATGTGGGTGCTGGGTGGTCCCTCAGCACAGGACGGGATGCCTTCACCGGCTCGCAGCAGAGCTGAGCATGGGCTGTCATCTCTCAACAAGGCTGCCAGGGATGGGGTACCCCACGCAGGCGATGTCCCCCACCTCAGCACCCTGCCTCGCACCCTCCCAGCACCCTGCTGGGCAGCCCCTGACCACTGTTCATCCCCTGCATCAATCGTTGTGCTGGGCTTCCAGGGGGAGCTGAAAGCCGAGGGGAGCTGACTTTCAGAGCAGAGCCAGATGCTTTGGTCCATTTGGGGTTTTTCCAGCAGGTATTTCTGAACATGGGGACAGGGATTGCAAGCCACAGCTCCTGCTGCTGTAATACCATTTCCACATACCCCGCACACAGCGGGAGCGAGCTGCGACCTGCTGCCTGCCCTGCCCTCGCTGCCTGGCCTGCTCCTGCTGGTCCTGGAATTTGGTGCTAATTACAAAGCACAAATGAACGTAATTGGATGTGCGGCCAAGTTTGAGCAACCTACCATGCTGCACAGGGCCTGAAGGAGCACCCCGGATGCCCAGCATGCCTGGCCCCTGCCCCCCAGCCATGCCTGGCATGTCCCCAGCCCATCCCCTAAAGTTGGTCAAACACCATGTCTGCTCCTCAGGGCTGCTGTCAGTCATGTGGGGAGAGGGGTGAGAGTGGAGCAGGCTCCGGCATGTCCCCTCAGCGCAGTGCATGGTAGCGGCAGGGCATCCCCCTGCACCCAGCTTTTGGGGACACTAGACAGCCCAGTGGCGGTGGTGGGGACCATGGGCAGCCCTTACCTGCTGTTGAATTTCTCGGGGTGCTTTTCTCGCATGACATGGAAGCGGTGGGCGATGGAGGCGTCCTGCAGGGACAGGGAGCAGAGAGATGTCATCAGCGCAGCAGGGAAACAGAACCCCCCCCTCTGCGCCCCATCAGCACACGCCAGGATAATGGGGCTCAGCTCTTCGCCCTCACCACCAGCCACCATGGCCCAGGGGTGCAGTGCAGGGGCTGTGCCGAGGCAATGGAGGCACCCTTAGCCAGGCTGCTCACAAAGCATTGAATGGGCTCATTAAGCAAGACGTAATTAGTGCACTTGGCCTCCTTCCCTCATCATAGGGGTTCTGCATGGAGGTGGTGCTGAGGGAGGGAGGAACGGCTACCGGTGGGGCAGCAGGGCACTGGGGACACCCCAGGACACTGCCCCTGACAGCTCCCCTGGCAGGGTGGCAGCTTTCCTGGAACCCGTCACAACCTCTCCTATGCAGAGTGGGGGCATTCAAGCCCGACTCAGAAACTGTCACCAAATGCCACATACAGTGACATCCCCAGAGCTGATGTGAAACTAGAAGCATCCCACAGTGCTGCCATGTGGGTGACCCACATGGGGTACACCTCTCGGGCACCAATGGCCCAGGACAAAAACGCTGCAAGCCCCCAGGAAGAGAAGCGCTTTCCACTCTTCTGTTTCCCCAAAGCCCCACTGCTCCCAGGATCGACCCCCGGTGCTGGGGAAAGCCCCCATGGCATGGGGCTGCCATCCTCCCCCAGCTCCCTAACCTCCCTAGGTTAGGAAAACATGGGGGAACACAGGTCCGAGCACCAAAGCACAGCTTTGCCAATGGGCACCACCTCAGCAAAAGCTTCAGGTGGGCTGTTCAGCAGATCTCAACCCATCCCTGGGACACCAAACTTCCCTGACCCTTATTTAAACTCCTCACACGCTTGCTCTTGCAACATTCCCAGCTGGGAAGACAGAGATTCCACGCTGCTTTATGTATTTAAATGTTGCCATTACAAATGGGAATAAAGCCAGAAGAACAATGCCAAGAGGGGAAGGGAGGTTGGGAACATGAGCAAGGAAGAGCAGGGAGGGACAGTCCCTGGCTTGGGAGACTCAAACTCAAATGCAGAGTTTCACCAAACACTTGAAAGGTCTTTGTGGTCTCAGAGGAACGTCACCAGCAACCAGCCCCTGCTCTTTGGAATTAACTTAGGGCTGGCTCAGAAGAGGGCTGAGGATGAGTCTAGGAGGAGACAGGGAGGGCAGCATGGGGGTCTGGCATCCCTCGAGTGCACCCACTGGGCTGGATCACTTCAGGACAGCCGAGGCATTTCCCACTGGCTTTGTGGGAAACGCCCTTGGGAATCTGCTGATTCGAGTGGGTTTGAGGCTGTAGCTGTTCTGGGGCGACAGCTCCTGTGCTCCACTGGCGTCTGGAGCTATTCCCTCTAGTTTGCTGTGGCCAGACAGCTCTGGTGGGCATGGCACTGTCTGGGGACCAATTACTAGCCCTGTGCTATGCCCCTCTCTCCAGCTAAAATGCGTGTGTGCTGTGCTCTGGGCTGCCTTCCGGACCCACCCGTGCCCCGCAGTACTCACCACCCCGATGGAGAAGTAGTTGTTGATGATGGTGGATGGGACAGGGTCTCCATTGGCCTCTCTGTCACTGGGAATGACATCTATCTGCCAGCGGTCCAGCATCACCTCTGTGCTGTGCTCAATGTCTTTCAGAACCTTCATCAGGTTGCCTCCTTCATAGCCTGTAAGGGAAAGAAGGTGGGTGCCTGAGGAGGATGAAGGAGGACGAAAGAGAGCACGGCCATGTCACGTGGGGCTTGAGGCAGTTGGGGCTGCTGCTATGGCACCAGCGATATGCCCAGCTCATCCTTGCAATGGCAGCAGATTTCAGCTAACAGCATGGCTCTCACAGATGAAAAAGGCTGTTGGGCAGGACCTGGCCGATGGCGGTTTAGAAAGCAGCAGCTGCTTTTTTTAGAAGGGGTTAGAGGCACAATCAGGAGGCACCAGGGCTGAGACACAGGCCTGAAAGCCCGGAGGCTCCTCCAGGACAGCACACACCCAGCCGCACCAGATGGTCCCCGTGGGCTGGCCACTCCCCAGGTGATGCTTGCCCGGCCTCACCTCCTCCCCAGCGCAGGCACCGGGCCAGGTCATTGCCCGTTCCCAGGGGCAGGACAGCCACTGGTGGGTGCTTCTCCAAGTTTGCCTTGTCTGCAATTCAAGAGGAAAGAGAGGTTTGGGGCTGAAAGGGCTCGTTCCCTGCTCCTCTCCATGTCCCTCCTCGGCTGGCACCCCAGGCGGGAGGAGCCCAGGGGTGAAGCTGTTGGCTCCGCTCTCACTGGGGGAATATTGGGAACCCGTGGCAGATTGCCAAGGACATGGGCGGATGATCCTCTGTGGGAGCACGGCCACTCCTTGCTCACCTATGCAGTCCAGGATCCAACCCACCGTGCCATCCCCTCCGCAGGCCAGGACGCGGAAATCTGGAGTGTCCCGAAAGAAGCTCAGCCTGGAGAAAGCCAGGAGAGACAAGGGGTGATGTGGAGGACCACGGGCCAGCGGGAGGGGGCAGAGGATCAGCTGCAGCATCTCCGTACCCCGGCGCGGGCCCGCCGCGGTCCAGGTTGTACACTTGGCGTGGATTGAGCAGGTAGTGAAATTTCCGGAGGACTCTAGGGAAAGAGAGGAGTGAGGGATGCCACGGAGGCGAGTCCCGCTCTGGGAGTGGTGCTGGGGCATCCGGAGGGACTGGCAGCCCCTGACCCCGGGGGGATGCTCTCCCCTGGCAGGACCCCACCTACCGCTCCCCTTGCCTTCCTCCACTCTTGGGGTTCACAAGCACCAGGAGGGGGTGTGTCCCAGGCCGGGGGCTGATCTGGAGGGCAGAAAGGGTGGCTGCGAATGCCCAGCCGCTGCGGGGCTTGGCGTGCACCTGCGGCAGAGCTTCCCAGCAGCCCAGTGCGGGAGCGTACCTGCAGACCTTGACCATCCACCGTGGTGGAGTTGAACTTGAAACCTTGGTTGTCCTCGGGGCTGGTGCTGGCAGGGGAGTCACTCTCTGATCTCCGGCAGTGGGACTGCCTGTCCTTTGGGGAACAGAGGTGCGGATGCGCACGCCACCCTGAGAAGGCAGTGCTGGGGGAGGCGGGTCAGCCATGGCGATGCCCCGCCAGGTCCCCACCACCCGGCAGCAAGGAGGGGTCACTTACCAGAACAACGGGGCAGATGTAGGAAGGCAGCAAGATGTGGTCCCGCAGTGGGCCCCCATCACACTCTGGCTTCACATGGGAGGCACATTTGTTGTGGAGCTGGAGGGGACAGGAGAAAGGGATGTTGGGCAGAGGACACCAGGTCATTTGTAAGCCTCTCCTCCCCTGGGGCCAGCCATGCAGGTGCGTTGCAGGATGCACCTGGGGTGCACCCCAGGCTCCCCACACCCACATACTCACAGTGACTTGGCACCAGACACAGTGCAGGCCAGTGATGCCCTGGTAGCACTTGATGCTCTTGTGGCATCTGTCGCACTTGACGGGGGAATTGCCCTCGATCCAGGTGTGCTGCATCACCTGCAAGGCACGGGGTCGGCACTGTGGGCGCAGCACCCCCTGACCTGCCAGTGCCTCCTCTCTTGCCAAGGACTGTCACTGTGATTTCAGAGGGTGGCCCGTTGTGCAGGGATGCTGACTGATCCAAACCAGCCCCTTGCACAGCTGCCTTCCCTCCCTGCCGCTCCATGCAGCACACTGGGGCCACCTGCGCCCCACCCGGAGCTGCAGCAATCCTCGGGGCCAGGGGTCCTGCGGTCCCTGGGGGCTGGGGACAGTGCCTGCCCTGCCAGGCTCTGGATGCTAGGAATGCCCATGAGCTGCTACCCAGGACCCAAGGGGCAAATCCCAGGGAAAAAAGCCACAGGGGACCCGGGCAGGAGACCGAGAGGCCAGCTGCTGACGGTGGTGCTGCCTCCAGGAGGGCTCTGCAGGAGACCCACCAGCTCAAAAACGTGCCAGCTGCCTACTCACGCTTGTGTTTCTCTTGGATTTCACGTAGGTGCTGATGCAGGAGGCGATATCTTTGGACACACACCTCTCATGGACGGTGTACTTGCAGACTGGCAGGAGAGAAGGTGGTGGTGAGCATCACCCCCCAGCACGGTCGCTGCCCCCTCCCTGCTCACTCCAGGCACCAGCAGAGCTCAGCAGTGACAGGGACCAGTCTCCCCTTCCCAGGGCGCTGGGATGGGGTGGGAGCTGATAGCTTGGGGGTGCGACAGTCTGGCAAGGGTCCACAACTCACAGGAGCAGCAGAGGCCCTGCTTGCGCACCCCCAGCAGCATGGTGCGGCAAAAATTGCAGTAGGCAGGTTTCTTGAAGTGCTTCAGCCTCCAGGTGTGCTGCCCGTCGTCCTTTACGTTCTGCAGGGCAGGAGAGCAAAGGGCCAGGGGGATCACTCACCTGCCAGGGGTCCTAACCCACCATTTCTATTAGCTTTTCATCCCATAAAAGTCCTCAACGCTTCTGCAGGAGTTCACTCCCAGCAGGACCACGGGCTGCCCCTGCTCCTTGTCCCTGGTGTTCCCCTGAGCATCCCTGCCACCATGTCCTCCTGCTCCCTGGGTACGTCCAGCTCTGGGCACCGAGCTCTGGCTTCCCATGGCCCCTTGGCACAGCTCAGCTGCAAGGATGCTCTGCCAGTGGCTGACAGGAAGGAGGTAACTCCGTATCTGGGGCCAGGCCACTGCCAGCACACAGTGACCAAAGCAAGCCTCTTGCATCTGGGTCAAGCCACTTAAAATTCTCCACTTTCTTGAATCTTCCTGCCATAAAACCTGTCCCCCTTTCTCTCCATGGGGAGCAAACACCAGGGGAGCAAAAACCCTGGTTTTCCCTGCAAGCTATCATCTGATGGCTAGGAACCCACCTCGATGAAATGAAACCCAAAAGGATGAAAAAACGACACAGGGAAATAAGGGGAGGGGGGTCCCAAATCACCCCGCCTCTGCTCTTTGAAGCTCACCCCAGGAGAGGAGCTAGCATTTTAGGTGTTCATCTTATTTTTTGATTAAATATTCATTGAACCGGGGCATGCTACAATCCCAAGGAGTGACGCCAGCCTGCTTGGGCATGGCAGCTGGCAATGACCACAGCTCAAAATAGAGCTTGTGAAGATTTGGGGGGCGAAGGCTGGTCAGCAGAGGCAGGGTGGGGGTGTCTGGGGGGGCTGGCGTGGGGCTGTGTGGTGCCAGACGGGTGTGAAGTACCGGATGGGTGTACGGCGCGTTGCTGGGGGAAGGGTGCCCTCCCGTGGTCCCTGCGCACCCTCCAGCGCCGCCAGCCCTGGGCTTTCCTCTGGGAGTGGGCAGGGTGGCTGGATGCGGCCAAAGCAGGTCCCCATGTGGGCACTCACCGTCTCCATCCCCAGGAGGACCAGTAAGGGGATGGTGGTCATGCCACCCCGGATCCACTCCTCCAGCGTCACAGTCCCATCATGGTCATAGTCGATCTCCTCCATCATCGCCTTCAAGATCTGGAGGAGACACGGTGACACGGCAATGCTGCCTGTGAACCCCGGCTGCCAAGAGCCCCTGCGGCCCCGGCACTCACAGGCTTCAGCTCGGTGGAGTCCCACTCCAGGTACTCAGCCACGTGCACCATCTGGTTGATGATACGATCCAGCTCCTGAACACAGAAAGATGATGGCACCTGGCACTTAGGGACAGTTTGGGTGTGAGCGGCATGTCCAGCCTCAATCCCCCAAACCAGGGACGTATCAGGTCTATGACCCCATACACCCAAGGTTGCCCTGGACCCCCACCCGCACAGGGGGCCAGCAACACCCCACTTCTTGGTGGGTGCTGGGTGCTGCTTTCTCCTCTGAAAATCTACCAGAAAATCTGCAGTGGGTTTTCCCTCAGAAAAACCGCTCTGATAAAACAGATTTTTACTTGCAATGGGTTTCAAGTGATATACCCAAAGGACAAAGAGAAGAACATCCCAGGGAGGGGGGATGTTGTGCACGATTTTTCCTTTTCTGAAACACCATGACCTGATGTAAAGCTGCAATTACTGGTGGGTGGATTTTCTGGAGCTGCTTCTGGATGCTGCAGGGCTGGTGCACATCCCCCAACCCTGCAGTCCAGCCCCGCAACGAACGCTGCTGCCTTCCTCCTCCCTTCCCATAGCCCTGTTTAGCTCAGAGCGCCTCACCAGGGGAGCTGGCGCCCCAATAGGGCCCTGCATGTCTCCAACCCCCCGAGCGGCACTGCCTTTCTCTCCCGAAGGAAGGCTTACCGAGCTGTCCAGGAGGCCGTTTCCATCAGTATCATAGAGGCGAAACATAACTGGAGGAAGAAGAGAAGACGGCGGCTGGTTAGACCCCAGTCCCAGGGCACCCCAGGCAGCCAGTGCTTGTTGCCTGCACTGCCAGAGCCGCAGGATGGGAGCCCACAGCCCCTGGGTCCCACTTACACTCCAGCTTGTCCTCTGCCCGTCCCCTCTCCAGCAGGGACAGGTAGCAGACAATGTCCTTCAGATGGACCACCTGGGCCAGCGGGGTGGGGGGCGGGGGGGGGGCAGCTTTCAGGGAGCTGTGGCTCTTCCGCAGGCTGAAGGGTAACCTCTTCTCCACGCTCCGCGTGCCTGCAGGCAGGGAGCGGGGGATGAAGGCCATGCACAGGGGGACAAGGAGCCGTCCCCAGCTGGGACACAGCACGTGTGAACTGCAGGGTAGAGACCCATTCAGCGTGGGGCCGTCAAGGTGTGGAGGATGCAGGGCTGGGTGCCATCATAGGAGCGGGGCTGGGCACACAAAGGGGACATGGGGCTGGGTGCCATCGCAGGAGTAGGGCTTGGCACTGCCAGTCAGTCCTCAGAGTGCAGACCCCCACACCTGCGGCACTGTGGATGCAGGTGGGATGAGTGGTGGGAGGCCACAGGGACGTGCCCTGCTGGGGACAAGCACCCAGCCAGAAGGAGCGACAAGCTCGGCTGGTGGCAGGGCAGCTCCCCGGAGTGCCGGGACAGCCCACACTGCCGGCAGCAGCCTTCAGCAGATGGCTGCTCCTGGCAGAGGGGCCCTTCCTAGCGCTCCCCTTGTCGGTGGCTGGCAGCTGGGCTGGATGAAGCCGTGACTCACCGCTCCGATCCCCCCTCGCTAGGAGCTGCTGCGAGGTTAATTAAGACATTGCCCAGCTCTGCGGGATGGGATTGGTGGGTTAAGTTTGCAAAGCAAAGGTGTCAAGACGCCAGGAACCCGCCAAGTTTGGAAGGTCACCGTCACCACACTGGGGACCTGACTAGCTGCACCGCTGAAGCAAAGCGTGGCTCCACGGCTTGGGAAACCGGGGAGGACTTGTCACTGCCTGTGTCCCCCATAGAGCCTCAGCCAAGCCCACCTGGTGACTGAGGGCTGAGCAGAGACCCAGAGGAGATCTTTGAAGAGCCTGAGGAATTGTGAACAGAAGGGGTGCCAGTGGTGGACTTCTGGGAGGATGACCTGGACCAGCTGGGGGAGGCATTGGGGATCGATGCCGGGGTGAGGGATGCTGGCTGCGGCTCAGCCATGTTGCTGTGGCAGCTCTTGGGCTCAGGAGTGTGTAATCCCAGGGCACTTAGGAGCGTTTTCCCATTGATCCCTGCAAAGCAGACAGACGCCCATGGACAGTGTCACAGCAGGGTGCCTGTGCCCAGCAAACCCCTTCCTCCAGGAACCCTGCTGGGGTGCCGGTTGCTCGCCCTGGGTCTTCTTTCTAGCCCCAAAGCAGGCTAGCATCCTAACCCCGGGGCTCCCCAAGTGGCCCCGTGAGTGGCCCCTCACCCTCCTGCCTGGCCCAGCGGCTCCCAGCAGCGCTCCCATCCCTGGGTGCCGGCCACCACGGTGCTTGGGACCAGGCAGGGAGGACACAGTCCCCCACCACCATGCCCCAACATGGCAGCTGAGCACCCGGGGAGGGTTGTCCCTGTTCTTTTGCAGTATATAGTCCTTTCAGCAGATGTCTCCACACTCTGTGAATCCACCCGGGCAGGGGCTGGGTATGGCAGAAGCTGAGGGCCTGGCACACGTCCTCTGCTCTGGGTGCAGCCACATGCTCCGTGGCCACCCACACCGGTACCTGTGACAGGGGCGCAGGCCACCTCGGTCTGGATGGAGATGCCAGTGTCGAGTGACTTGGGCTCTGAATGCACAGAGAAAAGGGAGGAATCAGTGCCATGGCACCCTGTGGGTCCCCCAGCCCGGGAAAAACCCTCTCCTTCCTGGAGCAGCGCAGGGGCCCTGAGAGCCCATCCATCGGATGGGACAGAGCTGGGCTGTGTGCTGGCCCCGATGCCACCCACTGCGGGTGCCACCCAGCTACCTTTGTCCCCGTGGGGCAGCATGGGAGAGAGCCCAACGTGCTGCAGTGCCACGGTGTGCCTGGCTGGGCGGCAGGGGCAGGGCTGGCTTACCGAGGGTGTTGAGCTGCGAGACGCCGGAGCTCTGGCACTGGGTCTCAGGGGACACTTGGCATATCTTACGCTTGAAGGAGGTGAAGAGGTGTTGGCAAAGCTCTTCAGGCACGTCTGCCTCCAGGTAGGTCTTCATGAAGAGGCAAAAGCCCTCGTAGTCGATGGGCTGGGGAGGGGACAGAGGAGGATGGTAGAGATGTCCCGGTCACACCATGGGAGTGCAGAGCTGCCAGCAGGGGGAGGTTCTGTGCCTTGAGCCCCCCTCACCGGGCACATCAGCTGCAGAGCCCTTCCCAAAACTGCCAGCTTCCCAAATCCCAGCAGTGGGTATAACCTAAAGGGACCCAGAGGCAGCAGGGACAGAAATCCCCGGTGCCAGCTGGCTGCCGGGGACTGGCGGGGCTGAGCCAGGCTGGCGGTGTTGGGAGCAGGGACAGGAGCCGTGACAGGAGCTGGAGGAGCAGCAGGGAAGGGCAGACCTGGGGTGGGATGGCACTTGTGGGTGGTGGGGCAGCAGCCGGCTCGCCTGGCCGGGGGTCTGCAGCCAGCGGACCCCTGCAGATGGTGGGCAGCTCGCCGGAGGGGCAGGAGGCTCTGACGGAGCTGGGTGCTCAGCTCCTGGCAAACAATTGAGGAACTAAATACAGACCTTCTGGCACAGCCAAAGGAGGCTGGGGGTGCTGGAGGTAGAGGGGTGTAATGAGCTGTGCTCTGAAAGCCTCCCACTCCCCCAGGGAAGGGCACTGAGCAGCAGGACCCTTCAGCCCACCCCCAGCCCCTGAGGACTATCGTCCTCCCGAGGTCTCCTCGCCTCCTCCTTCCCCGCTGGGCATCCCCATCGCATGAGGACATTGCCTTCCCGATGGCTTTTATAGCCCCAGCTGGAGTGAGGGTCCTGTGGTGCCCTTGAATAGCGGGGTAGTTTTGCTGCCCCTCCTCGCTGCGTTCAGCCCACTGACTTTTTGTGTTTCGCCTTGTTTCTCATGATTACATCCCCTGTGCAAGGCTCTGTCCTGCTGGCACACTAACAGGTCTCTCTAAAAGCACCACTTGGAAAAAATAACCCCAGCCTTCCCCAGGAGAGAGCAAGAAGGCACAGGGCCTTCCCCTGTCCCCATGTTGGCAACAGCAAAATCATTTGCTTTTGGGGGAAGAGAGAGTAAATCCCTCTCGGCTTCTGCCTGGCAAGGAGATGCCCCAAATCGCTCTCAGCAAGGCATTCTGCAGACAGCACAGGATGGCAGCGCGGCGGCAGGGTCCCAGCAGCATCAGTGGGGTGGGGCGGGATGGCTGCACTGCAAACCTGGTCCCTGGGATGGCTGGGGGCTGAGAAAGATCCCCATCTGTGGGAACATCTGTCCCAGTCCTGAGAGCACGGCCTTGGGGCAGACAGACAGACCTGACTTTACTGGCTCTTTTTAGCTGTGGGAGCTGGGCTGGGGGCGGTGGCGGGGGGCCAGGAGCTGCCAGCAGCATGGGGGGAGGCTGGAGGGGCAGGGCCATACCTGTTCAGGGTTGTACTTTGAGAGGACGCCGTCCCCATGGAATTCCTCCAGGACATCCTTGAGCTTCTTGGTGGAGTCTGGGGAGACAAGGGCATCGCACTGAGCACGGTGCCAGCGAGACCCCTTTGCCATTAGACCACCAGCAGGATGGTGGAGACAAGTTTATCTGCTGGATACACAATTTCTGGTCCCCTCTAAGGGCCACCCATGCCCTGCTTTCCCCCCCTACTTTGAAGGGCAGGGCATATATGTAAAGCCGGCTGGCAGGGATGGGTCCTCTTCCTCCTACCTGTATGAAAATAAATGCAGATCCAGAGCAAAGTCGCAGTGCTGGGCAAGGACAGCCCGGACCACTCCTTGGGGGGATGCTGAACACAAAGCCTGCCCCAGCCCCTCTGCATGGGCTTTGGGGGGCTGCTCCCATGCTGAGAGCCTGCTGGCACACTCCTGGCAGCCCAAGCCACCCCTGGAGCCTGCCCTGGGCTGCCCATCATTATCTCCAGGAGGTGCCAGGAGGGAGAGGACTGGGAAGAAGAGGGGACCCCATGAGCCCCCCCCGGGCTGTCCTCGGGGCTGTTGTGCATTGTTGGGTGAGGTGAACCAGATCAGGAAATAGAATAGTATTGCCCCGTGCCAACTTCCATACAAATAGTAAATGGCCCATGAGTTTCCCTGGCTGGGTGTCATTGGGGCTGGAGTGGCTGGAGGGACATCAGTCCTTCCAGATAAAGAAATAAGGGAAAAACAGAAAAAAAGATCAAGGGGAGGGAACATTAAGATCTAACCTTCAGCCACATATCTCCAGGCATGTCCATTTAAAGGGCTCTCGGACACACCAGCCCTGTTAATTACTGTGCAATCCTCTCTCCAAGCAGGGGGCTGTGCCTGGCTCCTGCTCCCCCCAGCCTTCCACTGGGGATGCTGGGGATGGAGGTTGGCACTGGACCATGACTGTCCGGGATGCCTGGGACAGGTCTGGGGGTCACAGAGCACAGCTGGGGGCCAGTGTGCTCCCAAGGAGGGGGATCCTAGTCCCAGGGCTGGGGAGGACCTGTGGGAGGACCCTCCAGGCCCGCTCCCCAGCCCGGTGCCAGGCCACCCTCCCAGTGAGGAGGCAGCTGCGCACACTGCAGCCTTGCTCGCCAAACTTTCATTAATGAAATGAAGACGCCGTACGTGTTCTGAGCTCAGCATTACACATGGCATTTTATGGTCTGTGATTCAAGCAAGCAGCGCCCATTCTCTGGAGAGGCAGGATGAGATGCAGACAGTGATGCTGCACACACACCTCTGTCTGCAGCCCTGCCTGCCCCTGCCTGGGACATCTGGCAGACAGGCAGGGGGCTGGGAGTAGCTTGCACTCAGCTGTTTGGATTGGGAGACCGCACCTCCCCGTGCTGTCAGCCCTGACTCGGTTCACCTTGCCCCTGTGATGCACAACAGCCTCGAGGACAGCCCCGGGGGGAGCATGGGGTCCCCTTTGCCTCCCAGTCATCTCCCGTGCAGCCGCAGGACCCTGCTCACCCCAGGGCCATGCTGCCCCTGCAAAGCAATGCCCCTGAGATTTTACACCCCTTCTCCCTTCATCCTGCGGTCCCAGCTGGGCTTTCCTGCCTGGCTCTCAGCACCTCCCCAGGCTGCACCGCTTCTCCATCGCCTGCTGCAATAAGCACACCAGCATGCCGGCTCTCCGGCAGGCAGGACCTTGAGGACCCGGTTTCAGATCCCATGGCTTTGCTCAGGCTCCCTCCCCGGCTGCTCGCAGCCCCAGGACCCCATGGCATCGCTGCCAACCCTCTCCTCAGCAGGAGCTGCAGGAGAGGGTTGCTCTGCAAAAGTGCTAAGTAAAATTACCGCAGAGGGCTGGCAATCTGAGGCAAGCCATGGAGCAGCTCTGCATGTTTAGGAAAAGCCAGTCTGCTTTCCTCATTGGCATTTCACTTTGCTAACGAACGTGGGAGCCGTCCGCCTTCGGAGATACCGAGCTGTGCTCACGTGTGCGTTCCCTAAAGCAGGGGATCCTGTGCTCAGCTAAATCCTCCCAGCCGTGCAGGCACAGGGACTTCTCTGCCATGCCCCCCTCCCCAGCTGGTGCTGGGGGTCGGGGACCTTCCCAGCCTCCCCATCCAAAACCTAAGAAGTCATCTAGTTCTCCAGGAGGACACCAAGGATGTGTAAGACACCAGTCCGGCACAGATCAACAGGACTTTTAAAACCCCTCTCCCTGTCCCAGAGGGGATGCGCGGGGGGCACAGGGTACTCACAGTCTGTGTACTGCTGGAGCTGGGCAAACTCAGTGGGGCTGAGTGAGATCCACCCACCATCGTTCATCTTTGGGCGGTGGGCCCCAATGTAGGGGGCCACGAGCCACTGCGCTCCCCGTGCCGGGCTCGCTGCCGCAGGTCCCGGCTGGTCACTTGGTCACATCAGCACCATGAGGGGCGTGGGGGGCTCTTGGCTGGCTGGCACCATCCCACTGAGCCCCTGGGCAACAAACTCTGGAGCTCCAGAGCAGCCGCTCAGCACCTTCCTCCCTGGAGCGGGGACGGAAAGACAGGAGGGCATTAGCGGTGCCTGGCCCGCAACAGGCAGAGGCTGGCCCCTGCCGGCGCAGGCTGCCCCACCATGGGGGAGAGTTGCCTGCAGCAGCAGGGCTGGCACAGGGGGTGCATGAGCTTTAAAATGGGGTGCAAGGGTGCTTTCCCCACTGGCGAGGGCCCCCTGCCATGGATGTGGGGGACCCCTGCTTCAGGCACCCTGCGGGAATGGAGAAGGGAGCGTGCCAGCCATAGTGGGGGGCTGGCAGAAAGTGGGGGGCAAGCGCAAGGAGGAATGCAGAGCACCTCGCCAAGTGACCATCCCTGGGGCTCGATGTGCCCAGGGGAGCCCTCTGCCATGGAGCCGGCACGGTGCCACCTGCACCAGCCACAGCTCCACAGAGGCAAGGCAAACGCTGTGGGCAGGGAAAAGAGCTTGTCGCCTTATTTACCCCCAGCATTTTCCAGGGGAACCCAGCGTTGATAGGAGCAGAAGGAAGGACACAATTAATTAAAGACGTGGTGCCCAGAGGCAGGGGATCTGAAGGAGTGGAAACTCCCAGCTCGCGCCT
Organism: Burhinus oedicnemus; assembly: GCA_008921705.1. Lineage (NCBI taxonomy): Eukaryota > Metazoa > Chordata > Aves > Charadriiformes > Burhinidae > Burhinus > Burhinus oedicnemus. The sequence goes on along the minus strand of VFFE01007214.1, from coordinate 150,785 downwards.
CCATCTCTGAAGCTGGTGGTGACCTTTAGCTGGCTCTGCTGCCGAGAATCATTGTAAATGAAAATCTACGCTCAAAATTGGGTGAGAGGAAAAAAGCTGCACTGCAGAGGAAGTGTCAGAGGGCCTACAACCAAGTGGCCCTCTCCAGCCCATCCATTTGCAGGCTTCAAAATTTATTAGCTTTTTCACTTAACTGAATTGGTCCCAGGGGAAAGGGCAGCATCCCGAGGAGGTGGTTGTTCTTCAAGGAGCAGATGAGACCAGTTTGATCTCTCCATTTTAGGGCTGTCTCCCTGCTAAATGTTGGCTCTTGGCTTCCACCAGGCTGAGCTGACAGACTGGAGAAAGCGGTGCAGGGGTGAGCCGGGGAAGGGCCACGTGACTTGGGGTGATGCTCGGGGAGCACCTGCACCCCTGCAGCTGGCTGGGCAGCCCATGGCACCTTTCCATTTGCAGGAAAAGACATTTGATTAAGGCAAGCAAGTCATTTTTGGGAGCTGCTGGGTCCCATGTGCCATGCCACCCCCAGCTGGTGACCCTAGGGATGGTTGGTCGAACATGGGATGCAGCAAGGGCAGGCACTTAACCCCTCATCTTCAGGATTTCTCCCCACAGCTGTTTCTGGGATAGACCTTCTCCTTCACCCCAGCCACCTAGGGCAGCCCGGGTGTTGGCAAGGAGATGTGACCGCCTTCACAGGCCAGTCAGCAGGGCAACCCTGCTTGGTCCTCAGCAAAACTAATTTTCTTTACTAATGTTATTTTGACTTTAACTTCAGCCGCTGCAAGCACTCCAGGGCCCGAGGGCAAAGCCCCATGTTGGCAAAGGAGGGAGCGCTGCAAACCCCTCCTCAGGGCTACGGGGAGCACGGTGACCCTCGAGCAAGCAGCACAGGGCTGAGCACCCATCCAGATGGCTGCCGAGGGGTTTTCCAGACGTGGGGAGTGACTGCACATCTGGAGAGAAGCCCACCAAACCCCGGGCACGCATTTGCTGGAGTTAAACAGCACGGCTCTGTTTAGTCCTGCTCAGTCCTTTCCTCCTGAGGGCTGCAGCTCGGAGCACACCCTGATTCACTGCCAGAAGCCGCTCCAGCCCTGTGCCATGTGGGACTGGCTGACAGACAGCGGGGATTTGCCTCCTGGTACATTTTGTTGGGTATGAAGTCATGCCTTGCCGGGGATGCTGCTGCCTGAGGATGCTCTCTGGGAGCTGGGCAGATGCTGCTGCCTGGAAAAGCTCCTGCCCTTCTCCCTTCCCTCTCCCAGCAGGGATAGTCCCAGGGCGCACAGCTGCTGAGGCTCTTGTCCTTGGCAATTCCATCCCATGGCCTGGAACTTCTTGGCTGCAGCGCAATGTGGATCCGAGGCTGCTGGGAGCACAGTGGAGGCTGAGCTGGCAGGGGCCTGGGGACTCCCCTGAGATGATTCTGCTGCTCCTGCCTGGGGTGGTGGGGGGACGGTTGTCCCAGGGCTGGGTGGGATGATGCTGTGTGCCCACACCGATCTGCCCTTGGGGCACTCGTGTGGGGACAACACACAACCCCAAGAGAAATGTCCCCCCGTGGCAACTCGCTTCCACCCCACAGCCATTCCAGCTCATCCTGGCGGCTCTTTGTCCCTGTGCCACCAACTGGGGACAGAGTAGACACAATGGTTGTAGGGCTAGAAAAGAAACTACCCAAGGTCTTGCCATCGGTTTTCTGGGGATCTTCATCCTGGGGAAAGGACAAGCAGGAATATGTTTTTTGCACCTTTCCAGACGACAGGATTGACCCGAGGTATCTCTGAGGCTGGTCCAGAAGAACTCAGTCTGTAAGAAACCCTTCAGGAGTGCACACAGGCTTTGTGTTTCCTGGCAAATTAGCTGTTTGGTTTCACCAGAACCTATTTTTTATCCTAAATTTATACAAGGAGAGGCTGAGAGAGTAGAGCTAGCACAGCCTGCAGAAGAAAAGGTGAAGGGGGGGACGTGGCTGGGTCCAGCTGCCCGAAGGAGTTTGGGTACACCGAGCCCTCCCGCGATGGATAGCAGCAAAAACATCCCTTGCGTCTTTTAACAGCGGGTTATGGGGCAGCATGAAGCAATGGAAGGAAAGCAAAGCCGAGCTAATTGGGCCATCCCAAGGGGCTTTCCCCCAGCAATTGCTGGAATAACAAATGCCACTTCTGGCACATCAGCCTTGGATTTCAGGAAGGGCAGGAAAAAGCCTCCTTAGGAATCCAGCTGCTGCTCGTTTGGCCGCCCTCTGAATTGTCAGCAGCAAATTATGTTCTATTAAATCAAATTTGCCTCTCTCTAAAAATAGCTCCCCTACTAGTGTTACAAATAACACTGGATTACCCTGCCTGAAAGCGCAGGGACATGGCCCCTCTCCCCCTCCTCGCTCTGTGCCCGCCAGCCATGTGCGTGGGCTTTGCCAGCACCAGCGGCACGGCGTGGCTCAGGGCGGCTGAAGTGGCCAGGGGAGGATGGAGAGGAAGGAGCCAGGAGGGCTCCGAGCACCTCCCAAACCCTCCTGGAGGATTAGCTGGTGCCAGAGCCCTCGGGAAGCCACCGCACAGAGCATCCCGCCAGCCCCGGGGCTGGGCAAGGGAGCTGAGGGCTGGGCAAGGGGTGATGAAGGAGGTGCCGCGGGGAGCATCGGTGGGTGCGGGCAGAGGCGCAGCTCGGTGGGAGCTAGGGCCTGGCCATGTAGGGCCTGAAACCCTCATGTCAACAAGGGAGATGCCAGGCTGAAGCTGGCAATGTGCCAGTCCCCACCAGCGAGCGGGGCCCAAGCAGGCCGTGGCAGGGCCAAGCCACGGGCAGTGGGCACGTCTCAGTATCCACGAGGAAGGGCTGCCCATGGGCACCCCAAGTGTCTGGGGGGCTCCCGGGAGCAGCGATGGGAGGGCAGAGGAGCTGTGTTTCCAACCAGCCACCCTGCCCACAAGCCTCCCAGCCATCCTCTGGCCACCTGGCGCTGCCGAGGACGGAGGACCCAGCTCCTGGGCTGCTCCCCCAGCACGCAGCACAGTGCCATGGGAGTGCTTGTTCCACCAGCACCCACCCTCTCCAGGACCATAGCTAGTGATGGAGACCTAATTCTGCCCAAGCTGGAGCACAAAAACTATGGGTGGTGGGATGGCAGTCTCCAGCAGAAGAGCAGCCACTCTCACAGAGCCTCCAGCCTTTGGCCAGCTCTGCAGGGTCATGCAGACAGGGCTGTAAGAGATCTCCTGCCTGCTGGAGATTTCTGCTTCAGATGCCCTTTGGGAAGGAAAAACGTTGTCTCCTGGAGCTTCAAGAGACAGCAGGAGGAAGGAATGCTCCTGCTGTGCATACACACATTGGTGTGTGCAGAGGCTGTAGCTCTCTGACAGCAGTGGGGCACAGCACGGCTGGGCCAAAGATGGGCTCTTCCCTGTGTCCCTGGCTGGGTCCACTAGAAGCCACAGTCACTCGCAACACCTTCTCCTGGGGCAGAACCATGGTGGGTCCCTCTAGGAACAGCATTTTCCAGCCCGTCTCCCCCATCTTTTGGAAAGATCAGCCTATTTTTGTGTTGGGCTGGGGAGAGGCCGCTGAGGCAGTGGGTGGAATGTAAATCCCTCCTGTCCTACTGCAGCAAACAAAGCCCAACCAAGTCACGCTCAAACTATTTTCTGCAATGACAGGAGAACACACTTTTTACCAGCATTTTACCAGCCTGAAAGGACACTTGGGATCTGCTTTTCCCATTCTCCCCGCCTGTTGCTCTCTACACGTTCCCCCGGCCCTTTGCCCACCCACCCACGCAGAGCCAGACGCACTGTCCGGGTACCTTGCACCAACTTTGCTTTGGGTGCCAAGCACCCTCGCGGCACCGGAGCAATGTAACACGCTGGCAGGGGTGCCCGGAGCACCTGGGCAAGCAGCTGCCCATGAGCTCGCACCCACTGGCCCCAAGCAGCTCTCATGGGAAGAGAGGTGCTCCTTCCCACCTGCAGTAGCTGCTTTTCGGTGCGTTGTGCCTGCTGCCTGCTCTCCTGCCTTTGGCAGCGGTTCAGCAAACATAGAGGCGGCTGTTGGTGCACAACCCTAAACCCTGTGCACGCATCTGCCAGGAGCACCTTGCTGGGCCTCCATGCCTGCTCCCAGCTGCAGGGCAGCCTTCCCTGGCAGCCTTTAAGCAAGTGAGCAACGTTTCACTAAGAGATGCTCTCCTCTCCCTGACCACTGCATTAGGGGACCAGCAAAGCCGGGGGGAAGAGACATCTGCTGCCACCATGACCACTGGGTCCCGCACAGCCGGGCAGTGACACAGGAAGGGGAGGGTGGCTGTGGCCGGCCCTGTGGCCCCAGGATCGGGCTGCAGACGTACCAGCTCCCAGCCAGCAGCTGGGAAAGCTCAGCTCAGCCCCGCCACGTGGGGACAGTGGGGACCCAGCACAGCCCCCCTGGAGCTCATACCCCCAGCCATCAGCCCGCCAGGGCAGCTCAGCTCACACCCTGGGGACACTGACAACTTCCCGACTTACTACTGTTGCCTTTTTAGAGAATAATTTTTCTGGCTGAGTTTGGAGCAGGCTGGATCCAAGCTAGGATGTCTTTTGAGCAAGACCCATCCCCTTGCCACCTCCCCTGCAGGTCCCAGCCAGACCGGAGCTTGTCTTGCAGAAAAGCCCCTTCCCATGCCAGATGGGGAGGTGGTCAGTGGCTGGCCCCGCAGCCTGGGCACTGGGATCCTCCCTGGGATCCCGGCTTCATCACCTCACACGTACAAATGTAGGGCTTCCTGCTGCCGGCACACGGAACCCTGTGGCGGCGAGTCCCATGGGTTAACTGCACCTTGTGTGGGACAATGCTTCTTTCCTGTAGCTTTGAAATACGTTCTTCTCTCCTTTCATCCCCTGAAACAACCTGAAGAACAAGTTGCAGACAGCCTCTTTCCGCCAGCCAGGTGTGCTGAACACCTCCTCAGTCCTCCTGCCCTCCAAAGCAAACGGCCCCAGCAATTTTTACTTAACAAAAAAGACACTAACGAGTTTTTTCAGCCCGGCAACGCAGGGGAATGGCTGACTCGGGCTGTTTCTCTGCCCATCGAAAGGGCGTGCGGTTTTAGAGTGAAGCTGAGAACCAACACACATTGAGACACCAGTGAAGATTGCATAGCCTCCCCAGGCTGCGTTAAAGGCTCGGTGGCAGCCATCTTCTCCACTCTGGGGGACAAGGGGACGCTGCCCTGTCCTTCCCGACCCTTAAGGTCCCTTTTCCCAGGGGCCGAGCCCCCTGTCCAGGCACCCAGGGACCCTGGCTCCTGTGCCCCGGTGCTGCCTCGCTCCTTCAGCGCGCATCCCCGCTCCCCAAACCGCTTCAAACCCGGCCCAAAGCC
>VFFE01007214.1:104096-114100 GCA_008921705.1 Burhinus oedicnemus | reverse complement strand
TTTTTTTTTTTTTTTTTTTTTTTTTTCTCTTTAAACCTGTGGCCTAAATATTCATCCATGTGTTAGGACATGGAGTGTTCATTCCTGGCTCTTGTTGGTCTTACCCCTCTGTTTAATTCTAATCATGTAAATAATTCAGTATATTTTCATGCCAATTGTGAACATAAAAATTTCCTTTTAAGATATGCCTATGGGAAGGAAAGGAGATGCTCATTTGAAGTTTTTAGCGCGTGTTGCAAACACAATTATTTCAGAAGCATTAAGCCTATGACACAAGGCTGGTACATGCAGATACAGCGCTTAGTATAGCGTCGGAGTTTAAAATATTGCAGATTTACATGTGCTTTGTCATATTATGATGAAGTTGTCTGAAATACACTTTTTTAATGCAGAAATTAGATTTGTCCTGAATTATTGTCAGAACCGGAGTTAGCAGAGCAGCTGGTCTAAAAAACTAATGCTCATAATAGAGCAGCAGTATTTTTTGTTGTTGTGCAAGCTCGTAAGAAGAAACCCATCACTGCGACCTCAGCCGTGTGCCGAGCGATGGGGCAGAACCTGTCACCATTCTCCTGCTCCCTTTAGTATGTCTCTGTTTCTCAGTTGGTACCAGCAGTGTGCGGCCTCAGGTTTCTTTTTAATACTTGTTTTTGGTAGATAAACTCGATCTGTAAATGCGGGGGAGGGAAAGCGCCTTTTAATGTCACCAAGCTGTATGTGCAGAAGAGCTGTCAGGACTCTGGTGAGCAAGGAGAGAGATGTGTGCACGCGTTCAAAAAATAATAATCTGCTCTACTGCCTTCCCAAAGTTACTGGATTTTAAAGGTGTTTGTGTGATGGATTTGAGCTCCACGGACAGTGTGGGAGCTGGTCCAGGTGAGTTTTTGCCAAGGCCACCCTGTTGTCCCGCAGTAGGTTGGCCTCTGCTGCTCTGTGGGACCCATAGCTCCCTTTGGCCACCATGGATCACCTCCCGCTTGCTGGGAATCTTGCTGGAAAGGCCCTCATTTTCTTCTTCGTTTTCTTGTCTATGGGCTGGGAGGTCCTGTAGGTCTCGCTGTTTATTCACCAATTTGTACGTTTTTTGTTGTCCTTTCCTGTTGTATACAGTAAATATAGTTTGGTACTCTGTCTCCTGCCTTACCTGTCCCCTGGCTGCGCTCCCCTTGCCTTGGCCTGTGCTCCCCTTCCTGGTGGGGAGGTGGACATGACAGCGGCCCTTCAGATGTCTACCTCGGAGACTCCTGAGGTAGCAGAAGTTTCACCTGGCCCCATATAAATCCCGGGGTACGTGCTGCACCCTCTCGTTCACAGCTAATTTTCCCTCGCAATACAACTTTTTGCACTCTTCCTTCCCCGCAGAGCGGCTGTAGTTTCACCCCCCGCTCCTGCAGCCCCTTTACTAAAGGACCGCCACCGGGATCGCCTGTTTCCCGCCGACCTAATTGAGTGTTTCGGCCCTAATTGAGTTTTCCCGCCCGGGGGGCGCTCTGCGCTGCGCACGGCCGGCGCCGCTCTGCGCATGCGCAGCCGCGGCTCTGGGAGGCCTGGCCGCGCACCCTAGAGGAGGAGGAGGAGGAGGAGGAGCGGCAGGCGGCCGCCCTCTCTAGCCACCCGCCCGGAAGCGGCTGTGGGAGCGGCGGGGCCGCGCCATGGCGGGGACGGCGCTCAAACGGCTGATGGCCGAGTACAAGCGTGAGTCGGGGGAGCGGCGGGGCCAGGTGGTCCTTGGTCTTCTCCCGGGCTGCCCTTCCTGACGGCTGCCTTCTTAAAGCCCAGGGAGGCCGGAGGCGGCGGGCCGGGCAGGGGCTGTGACCGGCGGCGGGACAGGCCGTGGGCCTCCCTCCCGGCGGCCGGGGCACCTCTGTGTGCCCCGCCGGCCACGGTTTACCTGCCCCTGCCGGCTGCTCCGCTCCGCTGGGCCCGCAGAGCTCTCCCTGCGTCCCCACAGAGGCACTGGGGTCGGGGGCTTAGGGGCACCGGCGTCTTTGAAGTGCGGCTGTGCAGGGGGGGGAGGGAGGTCATGGATGGCACCTCTTCCCTCTCCCAGGTTGTTCTCCCTTCTCCCTTGCTGCAGAGGGACCGTCCTGTGCGGCGGGCCCGGCTGTTTGGGCTGGGACCCCGAGGGGCGGTTTGTGAGGGGCTGGGATTCAGTGACACGCAGAGCTTAGTCATGGGGGAGGCCTGGGAATCCTGGGCAAGCGGCCAGTTCTTTCTATTTTTGCTCAGGTAACTTTTCCAGGTGGAACAAAATGCAGCCACGGAAGCCTCTGTCGCAGAGCTTTGTTACCTGAAGGATAGTTAGATATGTTTGTCAAGACCTTAACAGAAGCATGGTGGTTGGTAAAAGCATTTGAACTGGAAGCTAGTGATCAATGATACAGATTTGTTTGTTTGTTTAAAAATCTATGGGAAGTGTCACTAGCAGGGGGTGGCGAGTGGTGATCTTTGCCAGCCCCAGCGCAGGGAGCAGGGACCTGCTGCTGTGGGCTGGGTCCCTCTGGGACATTACATTCCTCCAGGGGTGGGTGATCTGCTCACCACTGCGCTTGTCGGGCGTCCAAAGGCACCTTTTTTTGGCAAGGTAAACTTTTTTGTTGTCGCTGTTTACCTAGTAGCTTTTGGCCTCTGATCTTCTGGCTTTCATTTAAGGGAAGCAAGTAGAATAGGGAAAAAAGTGTTTGATAGGTGAAGGATGGCGTTAGGGTGCAAGAACTGGCCTCCTGCTCCGGTGAGGGTCATTTACAGAGCTCCCCAGGTTGTCCAGGGATGAGGAGTTGTTTCTCGCTTTACCACCATTTAGTGGAAGACTCCAGCCTGTGTAAAATAGGATATTTATAGACGCATGTTTCCTGCCAATACCATGTTTATTCTCAGGCTGCTCTGGTGAGCACAGGTCTCTAAGCTGAACTGTCACGCAGGTGTCTGCGAGGGCCAGGGCTGGTCTGCAACCCCACACTGCTTGGGCTGCTACAGTTGCTGCGTGGGGCGGTGAGTGAGCCCTGCCGTTGCCATTGTGCGGGTAAAGCTTGTGCTGACAGTGCATCCTAGAAACCTGCATTTTTCTGTTGTAATCCAGAAGCGCTGACCTGAAAGGCAGCTGCAAAAAGACTTGACTCTGCTTCTGTCTGTTCTCTTACATAAATCGTCTTAGTCCCAAAAAGTGTTTTTGATCCTTTGTTGTTGAGAAGCTCTGAGATCTTACTAGAATGTCTTGTATGAATGAATTCTGTAGCAAAAAGTGATATTAGATAGCATCAAAAAGAATTTGACTTAATGCTACAGGCAGACATTACATGAATCTTCTCTGCATAGTTCCCCACGGTAACACCATGAACTGAGATAACATCTTGTTTGTGATCTTCCTTTGTAAATACTTCCCCAACTGTAATAAAACATAGTGTTGTAAAAACTGAATGTAATCTACGACAACTAAGTGTACAATGCTTTGACTTCTGGAGACCTGCGTTACAGAAATAGAGTAAGTGAGACTTCTTGGTTTCTGTGGCCGCCTGGATTACCCAGTGCTGTCTGTGCCTTTCCAGGGCTGTTACTCTCCTTTAGTGGGTGCTTTCATTAAACTTTGCTACAAAACCCAGAATCAAGCCTGAATTATAACGCTTCCCTAGCGTTTCACAAATGACTGGGTAATTAGTTGTAGCTCTTCAGAAGCTGTTTTGTCCTGTAGAAATTTTCAGCAGAAGTTATTTTGAAAAATAAAAAGTTCCTAGTTATGGGCAGTTCTGTTGCCTCTCTTTGCAGAAAAAGAAAGTCCTGTCTGGGGACAGGGCTGTAGTCTGAGGTTCAGCTTTGCGTGAATTTTCAGCTCCCTTCTGATGATGTGTGTTCCCGGTTCATGTTCCTGGTGTGGGCATAAGCGCTGCGTGGCCCTGGGTGAATGGGAATGACAACTTTAAATGCCCCCTTCCTCCTGGCTGCCCACCTTGGATGAAATCTTGTATATATCTATGTGTATATTTGTGCACTTTTTTTTTTTTGCTTTAATTTTCGTCTTCCTTCCTTTTTATCTCTTCCTTTAGTTACTTCTAGTCGTGACAGAGATGTTTGGCAGTCAGTGCCTTTCTGGTGGGTGTATTTTGTTTACCAGATTTCTAATTCTTTTCTTGCTTCATTTTTTAAATTTTTTTTTCTCTGTGCATGTGTTTAAATCTTTAAATAAAGGTTTATTGTTACATTATGTGAAAAACTGTTATGGTTTGAAAAACCTACAACAATTTATTGTCATTTAGACAATTATTCTGTCACCTGATGACCCCTCCCCACCCAGGAAGGGGAATCGGGAAAAACCAAGGAAGTCCAGGGGTTGAAATATAAACAGATTTAATAGAATAAGACTAGATAATTAACCTTAATAACACTGATGAACCAATATTGATCCCGATACCAATATAAAATATACGAGGATTATACTCAGCCCATTCTATCCATAGGAAGCTGTGCACTCCCAGCAGGGGACAGCCAATGCCGGACACTGTGAGCACTACGGCTTGGGGAGGAAGGGAAGGGCTCAGGGCTCCGGCAAGAAGTTCTCTGGATTGCTGCCATCAAGGGAGAGCGAGCACTCCTCAGCAAACTTTCTAATTTCTATTGAATGTACTGTTCATGGTATGAAATAATCCTGTTGGCCAGCTGGGGTAAAGCACCTGGGTCTCGCTCCTCCTCATCCCTGCACCTGGCCAGCTTGAAAACACTGAGACCTTGAAATCTGCATGCCATAGCTGGCTATAAAGTAAATATTTTCACAAATTCAGACACTAAAGTCTCCTAAAAGTACAGTTTTCCGGAGCATTAGAAAAGAAATTAATCCTGTGTTGCTCAAACCAGGACGAAAATGCTTAATGTTGTGAGGAGTTTCTACCTGCTGGAGCCCAAATACATTAGTCCATTTTAGGAGAGGCTGTGAAGTTGCACTGTTTTCCCTTCCTTGTGGGGAAGGAAGGGAAGGTGGCTGTGGGTAGCCAGATGAGATGTATTTATTTTTTGTCCTCATTTAGATCTTTGTTTGCACATTTGGAATGTGATGACTTTTTGCTGTCTCCTATTTATTCAGGTATTTTTCTACTCTGCCATAACTAATTTAGATAATGCTTTCAAAAAAACCAAATATAAAAAAGAGCATAATTTCTGTTAAAGTATATGTTTGTTATTAATTCTAGATTTAGAATGTTTAGTAATATTAAAGCCTGAAATTAGTCTCTCGATAGCAGCTTATGCTTGTGACCACTTGGATTACCAGGAGTTTGTTCTTTTTCTACACTTACTGTTTCCTGGCTGCATGATATTGAAGATATCGCTGGCTGGACTTTTAAAGTCTAAAATGGGTTACCTTGGAATTATTAAGTCAATCTGTAGAGATGCAAGTATTATGGTGCTTAGTTGTATGTACCGTATTTCCTTTCTGGTACAAACAGGTAACAGAGCAGTGGATTGTAATGCTGACAGGTATCATTGGGAGCGCTCTTGGGTTGAAAATATGAGATTTAAGTTAATTCTGAGACTTCAGAATTCACAGAAAAACTACACCTTCGTTGTACAGAACAAAGTCTGGCAGCACTTCAATTGATGCTTCCTGTCCTTATTGCTTGGGGAGAGTTTGTGCGAGCTGGAAGAAAGCTCGCGCTGTGGTGGGATGTGTTGTGATGAACTGCTCTCTCTAGGGGGAAGAGAGGGATGAACCTTTGTGGTAGGCCTCTGTAGCTGTCCCTCTTAAACCTGCTTTGAAAATGCTCTTTCCTAAGTGTTATGCTTAGGAAGTATCTCAGACACGCGCTGCATCGTGTGTCTGCCTGAGCTCAAACTGCCTTATGCCGATCGGATGCTATGTCAGAGAAGAGAGAAGAAAACAGAATTTTTGGCAGAGTAGAAAGAACAAGATTCTGGTTTCAAGCATCTCAGTCCAGATGCTGTCAGATACTGAAGTGAGCATGTGCCCTTAGTATTTCCTGAGCCTTGTGCGTTTAATCACCTTGGAGATATGCTAAATTGATGCAGTTTTTAGAAAGCATACTGTTGAACTTCTTAAAAGAGAAGGTGATCAGTCTTTTTATTAACCTCTTTAACGAGGAGGTGTGTTTCCAGTTCTCCTTCTTTTACCCAAGGTGTAATTGGCCTATAATGGTTCTATAAAGAGCAGTGAAATGAAAAGGGAGGCATTGATTGTGTATGCACCCAAATCTCCCCCAAGTTCCTAGTAGAAGCATTGCACTTCACTAATGTCTGTTCCATTTAATTCAGTCTCAGCTTACAGGCAAAGCTTTACAGTAAGGTTTAGCTATGGTGCTATAAGCTGGGACTTCATTATGTTTCGATTTGGAAGCAAATCCCCTGGCTGCGTGCAGCAAAACAATGCTGCAAACCGAATGGGATGCCTCATGGAGGATGCGAAGATAGAAACTGCTCCAAATGCTCTCCAGTGCTTGAGAGAGACGTTGCTCTGAATCAGCTGGTGGGCTGCACCACCGTGGGCTCCTCCAGCATGCACCCAGCACGTGTCCAAGTAGAGAGCTCTCCCCAAGCCCCAGACCCTGGGGCACCCTCAAGTGGCTGTGCTGCTGTGTAAGTGACCTGGTGCCTTATCTGCCTTCCCTTCCAGCAGCAGCTGCCAGCCCCAGCTTCGCCTCGTGACTCTGCTGCTCTTTTGTTTTCCACAGAGACTTTTCTTGGCCTTCCCCTTTACCTCTTTCAAAACTGATTCCTTTTCTGGCTTTCTGTTTTATCCTTTTTTCCCATGTTGACTACTTGTCCTTCCGGCTCTTGGACTCCCTTAATAGGACATTGCTGCTTGTGCATTTGCTTCATAGGAAACCTGAAGGCTTTCCTGGCAGTAGGGTACTCTGTGGGTGCATTGGGAGGCTGCTTTATCCCACAGCTCCTGCTGATGGCAGCTCTGGTCGTTAGCACCATGTAAAATACCAGCCCAGGAAGGTGGTGGACTGGCTCTGTCTGCCCCAAAGAAGTTATCTGCCCACTGGCAGCAGGGGGGAAGTCATGATGCTCTGCAGAATGGGGGCTGCGCTCCAGCATGGGTGTGGGGTCCCACAGCTCCAGGTGAGGGTGACGGAGCTGCTGTGCCAGCATGGCAGGAGGGCCCCTCTGTGTCTGATGGCTCTGCTCCCTCCTCGGTTGTCCCATGGATTATGAGGAGGTTTTTTTCTGGACCCACGATCACCAGTCAGCCACGGGCAAGGAGCTGCCACATCAAGGGCTCCTGCAAAGTCTTTCTGCTGATCTTGCCCCTTGGAGAAAGGGGATTGAGGAAGGTGGCTCTCAGTTTGTGCAAGCTGCCTCTCGCAAGTAGGTGGTGTAGCTTCAGGGTCCGTGTTTCCCCTGTCAACGCCTTGTGTTGGATGCTGTCTGTGCTTGGCATGAGCAGAGAGTTCAGCTCCTTGCTATCACTGAGAAATAGTGCGTGCAGAAACAGAAATGGCACATCAGCATTTGAGACTGTTGGGTGATGGTGGCTGGGGTGTGGGAGTACACTGGCGTGCTGCTGTCATGGGTGGACAGGCGAGAGGACAGTGTGGCATGGCACTTGCAGATGGGAAGAGCTTTCCTTGGGAAAGCTTTAAACCATGCATGCCGGGGTGGAGGGCGGTTTGCAGGTCAGGAGGCCAAACTTGGTCTAGCCAGAAGTTGCCCCCCAGGCTGGATGCCGTGGAGAGCAGAGGGTGGGCTGTTCCATCTGCTGACGTGCTACTGTTGTGCCACGTGATGTGCTCAGGAGGACAGCCGCAGAGGGACGGGGTGGCAGGGGAGACTCGGGTGGGAGACTTTGGCCTAGCTGACTTGTCAAATTCATTCTGCAGTGAAAGGTTAAAAAAAAAAAAAATGCTCTGATCGTCATGCTTTTTGCTGCTTGCTTAAAAATACTGGAAAAATTCCCCCCTGACTTTCCATTAAAGTGACCCTATTTTTGAGGCTGTGGTAAGACTGAAGCAGCTGATGTTGTGTCAGCTACTGGCAATTCATGCTGTGTAGCTTCCAAAAGCTGTACTCCCAATTTCCCTTTGAACAGCTCTAGAGAAGTCACAGGGTAGGATGAGACCATCCACGTGGAAAAGGGGTTTTCCTTCCTCAATGACCAGGTGTAGTAGCAGCCACTCAACATCAAAGCTCATGCGCCCCTGCACTTTACCTGATCCTTAAGGATGGAAGCCTCTTTCTCCTGTCTCTGAGGGGAGAGCTGAGCAAGGTGAATAATTGAACCCCCATCCTCGTAAAGACCCTTTGCTCAACGGGGTTTGGCTCTTGCTTCCCATTGCCCCGGTCTTCCTTGGGGGTGGAGAGCTGTACAGCACACCTCTGCATGGCTGCTCACTGCAGGGGACACACAGATGATGCCGCTGGGCAGTCACAAGGGCTGCTGGGCTTTTCAAGGGAAATTGTGGGAAATATCAGAGGGATTTTCTTATTAGAGAGAGCCACAAGATGGAGCAAAATGATTCCAGGAGCTGCTGGGTTTGACATCTCCCTCTTCCTGTCTAAAAAAATCAACAAGAAAAGCTGTTAAGAGACCCACTATCAAGCTGGAAAAAACAGCTCCTTAACATCACGTTATCTTGGGAAACCATAACTCTTGAGTTTCAATCTGCTGCTGTGCTTTTGAACTTCAGTCGGAGAGGTCTGTGCCAAAACTGATGGCAATCTGAGGGAACTGAAGAGTGTCGTGATCTTTCCTGTTGGCATATCTCAGCACGTTTTTGAATCCAACAGTAACTTAGCTGTTTCAAGACAAAAATCTATGCGCTCTTTTGTGTAGCACTAACCGCAGTTTTCACATACAGCCTGACAGAAATTAGGTCAAGCATCTCATTTGTCTGTTTGTGACTTCCCATGTTCCCTGGGTCCATGTTCATGCTTGTTTTTGTGTGTGGGAATGCGCATGGTGTTTCCTGCGGACACATTCTGTGTATTATGGGCCACTAGTAGTCCGCAGGCCATCAGTTAGGAAACACTGTTCTAGATAAGCAGCTCACAGCCCTTACTTAAGTTGGCTTAATTACTATCACCTCCTCTGGTCTGAGATCCTCGGAGTGTCACCTCCTGCCACCGACTGCCCCACATCTCGGTCAGAGCTGGGGGGCTGCTGTTCAGTCTTCCAGGGACTGCAGGGCCACTGGTTGCCTGTGCATGGCTGAACTTTGCCTTGCCGGCTGCTACCACCCCACAGGACTTCGGAAATTGATGATCGTTGCACTAGATGGTAGAAAAATTATGTCGGTTTACGCGACATCAGGCCTGCTGGCGAATGATGGGGTACACCTGTCTCAAAGGGGGAAAAGGTTCTTGGTGCAGGAGTCGGCAGGGCTCATTGAAAGGGCTTTAAACTGGATTTGAAGGGGGAAGGGAGTGAAACCAGACTCTTCAGAGATAAGCCTGAGGGTGGTGTGCCAATGTCTGTGAGACAGGATGCTAGTGAGGTCCCTCGGTCTGCTGATTCAGTGAAGGTAGGGGATGGAGATCCCTGTGGCAGCAGAGATGTCAGGGTCATTGATGGGTTAGGAATTTTGGCCGCGCCTGGGAATGGTCAGGTAGGAATTAGGGCTTCTCCCAGTAAAAAGGTGACAGGACCAACAGCCCAACTGAAATGCTTCTACGCTAATGCATGTGGCATGGGCAACAAACAGGAGGGGCTGGAAGCCATGATCCAGCAGGAAAACTATGATGTAGTTGCCATCATGGAAATGTGGTGGGATGACTTGCACGACTGGGGTGCTGCAATGGATGGCTATAACCTCTTCAGAAGGGATAGGCAAGGAAGAAGAGGCTGGGGTGGCCCTGTATGTTAGGGAGTGTTAGGAATGTCTAGAACTAAATGATGGTGACGACAGGGTTGAGTGTTTATGGGTAAGAATCAAGGGAAAGGTCAACAAGGCAGACATCATGGTGGAAGTCTGTTACAGACTGCCCAACCAGGATGAAGAGGCAGATGAAATATTCTACAAACATCTGGGAGAAGTCTCAAGATCTCTAGTCCTTGTCCT
>VFFE01007214.1:0-104076 GCA_008921705.1 Burhinus oedicnemus | reverse complement strand
AGGACTAGGGCAGTGATCGTCCCCCTGTACTGGGCACTGGTGAGGCCCCACCTCAAATACTGTGTTCAGTTTTGGGCCCCTCACTCCAAGAAAGACATTGAGGGGCTGGAGCGTGTCCAGAGAAGGGCAATGAAGCTGGTGAAGGGTCTGGAGCACAAGTCTCCTGAGGAGCGGCTGAGGGAGCGGTTGTTCAGCCTGGAGAAAAAGAGGCTGAGGGGAGACACCTCCCCTGAAAGGAGGTTGTAGAGAGGTGGGGGTCGGTCTCTTCTCCCAAGTAACAGGCAATAGGATGAGAAGAAACAGCCTCAAGTTGTGCCAGATTGGATATTAGGAAAAATTTCTTCGCAGAAGGGGTTATCAAGCATTGGAACAGGCTGCCCAGGGAAGTGGTGGAGTCGTCATCCCTAGAGGTACTTAAAAGACGGGTAGACGTGGTGATGAGGGACATGGTTTAGTGGTGGTTTGGGCAGTGTTAGGTTGCTGGCTGGACTTGATGATCTTAAAGGTCTCTTCCAACCTAGGCGATTCTATGAAAAACTGGTTATTATTTTATCAGTGCACAGGGTGCTGGGCTTCAGCAGGCTTGAAATGAGGTACTGATGCTGCAGGTTATTGTATGAATTGGGAATTGTACTGGTTTCCTACAGAAAGTGAGCACTGATGGATCCAAACAAGCATGGCTGCTTTATTGCTGCTTCTTTTTTTACTCACATTTTCCAGGCCACACAGGGGGAGTTGGGTTGAATTCAAGGAACACAGCTGCTTGTCAAATATCTCTTGCTTCTGCTTCTCCGCCTTTTTGTGTCATTTTGGGGTTTGTACTGAGGTGCTGTCAAGTCTGAATTGGTGCAGAGTGATTACCGGTATACAACACATTTTCTCTTCAGGCTGTTGAGTTTGTATCTGCAGATACCCCCGTGCTCCAAGAGGAGAGTGTTTCCAATGCTTTGTGGAAAGAGGTTTTTTTCTTCCTTCTCAGTTTTAAATTGTTGCCCCTGGGAAGACTAGTTTTGGGAGTCTGAAAAAGCACAAAACGCCAAATAATTTTGTCTAAAAAACTGTCTTGCATGAAGAAGTTAAATTGTCAGCAGTGAGATACTGGGCCTTCTGGATGTGGAGTTTCACCTAGTAAAGCATGGCCAGAAGATTCCTCTCATGGTGTCCTCAAGCTTTTCTCCAAGGGCATTTGCTGGTGGGGCCTCTGTTGTAAGCAATGGCCACCCAAACACTAGCCAAAGTGCTCAGGCTTGCAGGTCATCTTAACCTTCCTTGTGTTTTTGTTTTCACAGAGCTGACCCTGAACCCACCAGAAGGCATAGTAGCAGGTGAGGAGCTGAGCAGGGTTTGTGCACTGTGAAGTTGTAGCCTTGCATTCAGGTAGCGCTAAGCATTGTTTTATTTTTTCTTAATAGGTCCCATGAATGAAGAGAACTTCTTTGAATGGGAAGCTCTGATTATGTGAGTTAATACTGTTTTGTATCTGAAATCAGCACTTGCACGCTATGATTATCTTGAAGGAGAATGTAAAAAAATATCAGTTCTGCATAACATCAACCTTGGCCTACCTTTGGGTGGGAAGTTCTTTTCTGACCCAAACAGTGAATTATATTTGAAATTTAAACAGTGTGACAGAGGCAGTATTGGGACTTAAGTGATCATTTGTTGTACAGGTGTCCTTATAATAAGCAATGTTCAGCTTAAGTAACTTGCAAATTTGACAGGAATCCTCATTTGGGCTCCCTTGGATATATGTTGCATATACAAGCACTGTAGGAAACAGTTAATTGCTTGTAGATCACACAACCTGTTGGGAAAGTTACTCAACTGCAAATACAGGACAGGTTTTTCTCATGTTTTAATTAAGTAAAATAGATTATCAGTGATAGGAGAAAACAATGTCTAAAATTAATTTACTTACTATTCAAATTTTTTTCTAGAAAATTGGAAAGAGATTGATCTGAGGAAGTATTCAAATTTAGAAAAAACAAAAATTGTTTTGAAATTCTTTACACTTCATGAATTGGCTGGTGTTGTAAAGACATTGGGTGCAATGGTTCCATGTAGAAAGCTCTTCTGTTGGTGAACAGCTCTGATTGCTACCTGTTGTATTCTGGGGGGTGACAAAGACACAAAGCTGTGACCTCCCCATTCCACTCCTGAACAGATGGGTACAGTTGTTCATAGCAAAACTTGCCATGAAAAGACAAAATCTTGCCCAACACTTACAAGTTGTCTTCTCTCTTGCTTATACTCTGTGGCTCATGCTGTACCCCTCTTTGGGAACTCTGAATACATGGAATAACTGGTGATTTTTACAAAATAAAGTTCTAAAACAGTAGGGGAGAGGAAAAGAGACCTTTGTTACTCGGGTCTGGCAATTTAGGCAAATGCTACAGAATTGAAAGATGAAGAAGCTCCTAACCGTTAAGTCTGTCCTGAAGCTGATGGTCTGTTGTTTGGGTAGATCCAGGCTCTGTATTTCAAGATTCCTTTAGTAAGAGTTGGTGATTTCCTTTCCTTCAGCCAGGGCCAAGGGGTCCCGGAGGATGCCGGGGGCAGCAGGCAGTGGCCCCACGCACAGCATGCCTGCTGTGCTCTCGGCCGGTTTTCGCTGCAAACACCAGTGCTGACTTACGAGATTCTCCACTAGCGTGGGTGGCAGAATTTTTCTCAGCTCGGTTTGCTTGGAGTGTGTTGTCTAGCGGTGAAAAACAAGATTTCTGTCTCTTGGGATCAGGCACACAACCAATACAAAAGTGTCCCAAGGTGTAGCATATCACCTGTTCTGCACAAGCTGGCTGTGTGGGTGATCCTACTTTATGGCAAGCGTGAGCCTTTGAGTTATTTTAGGCCTTGGTAAATGGAGATTTGGATTACCACTGCTTGTTTGCTGTTTGATATGAAGAGCTGGCAAATGCCTCTGCTTATGTGCAGCAATTTATCCTGTGATGAA
This sequence comes from Burhinus oedicnemus, assembly GCA_008921705.1. Classification (NCBI taxonomy): domain Eukaryota; kingdom Metazoa; phylum Chordata; class Aves; order Charadriiformes; family Burhinidae; genus Burhinus; species Burhinus oedicnemus. Next base: position 101,123 of record VFFE01007214.1, on the reverse strand, counting down.
CAGGTTGTGCTTCCTGGTAGCTCAGTTCCCTGAAAACAAACACAAAAATAGGTAGTTTGTTGTCTGACACCAAAGATTTTGGCTGCAGTGTCTTACGCTTTCTCTTTCTGCATGTGGAATAGTTATCACTCTTCTGAAACTTGCGTTTTGTAATGTACGAAATTTCAGTTCAGACAGCTGTGTGTTGCTTGGAGTGTAGAAATCCCAGAGGATTTAATGCACTTCTTGGAATATGGGAGAAAGTTCCTGCCTATCAGTACTTTCTTGTAGCAGAGATTGTGTGGTTGAGTAGAGCTTTCACAGGGGACACACAGAAATATTTTTGGGTTTGATTCATTACCTAGAAAACACTTTTTCTGATGTTTCCCATAACAAATTCTTAAACAACACAGGAGCCGCTTGCAGACTTGAAAGCCCTTTAAAGTGCTGAGTGTTGAGCTTCAGGTCTTTGTCAGCGCAAAATGAGAGGCGGAGGTGCTTTCATTTTGGTTTCTGTATTGCGTGTGTCGTAATAAAATTATATTTTAAGATCTGCTAAACTCTGAAGTTGTGGTACAATAGAAACATGTTTGCCCTAAACATGTTAGGTTACTTTCATCTCTTTACAAAACTGTATTAGTAGAAGTGTTTGTGTACATTTGGAAAGCAAGCTAAATGGCTTGTTTATGTTTGTCTGTGATAATCTTCTGGAATGTTTTGTAATCTCAAATGTGCTGTGTGAGATTATGGGAATGAAAGAAGTGCAGATGAGAAATTAAAATAGAGTTGGCTTCAAATTTTTAGCAAGATGAAATGCAAAAAGTAAGCATGTAGCATAATAATGAAGAAGGGAACAGAATGCTTCATTTTTTTCCTTCACCCAATTTATATAAAGCTAGAGCACATGTAATGGTAAACGAACCTAAGAGAGAAAAGACATTGCCCATTTATCAGTTCAGAGGTGGGCTGGGTAATCTCACACAGATTGATATAAGAACTTGGCTCGGAGATAAAATAATACCTTTTAAAATAATGGTAATAATAATTTGTATTTCTGGTGTTCTTGTCTGTGGCAGCAGTGCTGGATAAATGTGAAACATACAAATGTTAAGGCTGCATTGACGTGTCTGAATGACAGAACATTTCTTGTGCTCCCAAAGTGAGTGTAATAGATCCAGAACTGAAGATACAATGTGGTAATCTTTCTGAACAGTAAAGGTTTGGGGCCTGGTGTAAAGTGCAACCTTTTGATAAGACATCAAACAGTAGTTGAATTACAGTATTTGTGAAAGCCAAATCTTTGCAACAGGATGACTTATTTGTGATGATAAATAGTCCCAGCACGTCAAGAGAGTTTACCATAATGCCGCTCAATTCCTTAGTGCTGCGTGAGGCCCGACAGGCTGCTCTGTGTTGTGGAAGTTCTTGAATTTAATGTTTCAAGACCAAGTTTTGCGTTCTTTGGTTGGCTTATGCAAGTGTGTGTTGCAATTAAATTTTATCCCCAAAAGACACAAAACCATGTAATAAGAGCTTTATTAGCCTAAAGATTGCTTGAAAACTAAACAGTATAAATTGAAGTCAACTTATCAAAAACCTGTCTAGAAAGGTAATTAGATCTATAATTAGGCTTAGGACTTCTGTTTAGCATGGAATTCCCCTTTTTGGCATCTAATGACTGTGGGTTTTGGTCTTTTTCCAGCATCTTTTTACAAATAAGAAGCCATTTACAAATGTATATGAAGCTATGATTATAGAATTAATTGTCCTTGTCAATGTGCTTTTCCCTCCTGTTTTGGCAGATACCTGCCATCCTTTTCTTCCCCTTGCCTAAGTAATAGCCAGCTCATGGAGTTCAGCATTTCTTATTTTCATGTTATATCTTATGTCAACAGAGTTGTTCATAACATCTCTCACGCAACTAAACAGTCTGGCTGTCTAGCGAGTCATTTAATGCCATATAATGGCTGGAGGAGAACCGATGTCGGCTCCTCAGTGCTTTGGGGAAGTCTGTAGAGTAACCTCATGCGTGGAAAAAGATGCAGAGAGCGCCTGCTTTGCAGGCTGTAGAGTCTTAGATGGAGCAGGTTTAGGACAAGGTTTTCCCTAGAGTTACGCTCCTCAAACCTTAGCCTGGAGAAGAGAAGGCTGAGGAGAGACCTTATTCTTGCTTGTAAGTATCTAAAGGGTGAGTTGAAGGAGGATGGAGCCAGACTCTTTTCAGTGGTTCCCAGTGACAGGATGAGGGGCGATGGGCACAAGTTGGAACATAGGAAGTTCCATTCAAACCTAAGAAAAAACTTCTTTATGGTTAGGGTGACAGAGCACTGGAACAGGCTGCGCAGGGAGGTTGTGGAGTCCCCTTCTCTGGAGATTTTCAAGACCTGCCTGGATGCAGTCCTGAGTAATGTGCTCTAGGCATTCCTGTGTCAGCAGGGCAGTTGGACTAGATGATCTCTAGAGGTCCCTTGCAACTCTAAAAATTCCGTGATTCCATGAAACCTGTACAGAATGAGTGCCTTCCCTGTGCACATGGTTAGTGATGGCAAGTGCTTTGTCTTTCCTGGCGTATGGGAGCTGCTTAAGGCGACTGGCCTGTTGGCTCGGTGCTCTTTGCTCAGTGGGACGGGTGTCACCACTGCATGGTCTGGGTGTTTCTTGGAGGAACCCTACTTGAGTAGGACTGGACTTTGGCTAGCACAGCAGCTCAGTCGAGATCATAGCATAAGGCATGGAGGCTTTGCATGCGGTGTGCTTTGACATCTTTGCAGAGCAGGTGGTGTGATTGCAAAAGGTGCTGTACTGTGCTCCATCCTTGGCCCTGCCGATGTCCTTTTTGAACTGAAAGCGATGCTGTCAAGTCTAAATGTTGTGGCCTCCTGAGTGTTTTGTAGTTGCAAATGCTGTCTTGGATTAACTTTTAATAATTTCTTTGAAGTTGATCCCGGCAGCAATGAATGGCTAAAACAAAAGCATTTTGCTCACATAATACAGGGCCTAAAATGGAGCACGTTGGATTAACATATTTGACAGAAGAGCCCTTAAGGCTGTGTGTTTGCTCTGAAAACAGAACATAAGACACCCACCAGCTTTTCAATGCGTGTATGTACATACTCTTAGAAGTTCAACAATAAGCCTTTAAAATGCAGCTGGAATTAAAATGTTCATGAAAAAATGCATTCAGTTTACTCTCAGATGTGAATTGAATCCTGACTAAATTTAGGGAAAAGGCCAGAAAGGGAATAAAATGGTTGAGATGGTTTAACTTTCATTCTTGCAGGATTTTGATGCATTTCTCTAATCTTACCTGCCAGTGTCAATATTCAGGTTTAAATCGTGTAGTTCTTGTGTTTATCTACCGGCCAAGTCTTTTGAATCCCAAAGTTTAAGGGAGTGAGCTTCCTAGGGCTTTAGTTTTGCTGATCTCAATTTTCTTTTTCTGTAGGTTATCAGTTGCAGTCTTAACTGTTAGGAGTCCTTGAACTTCTGTGTTCTTTCTGGCATGGAGAATGTGGATTAGGAGGAGGAGGAGGCATGAATATATTCCTAGACCTTATTTCCCAGACAGTATAGCCCTTGTTTGAAGAGTTTTTTACTAAGTACATGAGGTTTCCTTGGCTAAGATTTTCAGTGATGAAGCTTGTTTCGTGATCTTTCCAATCAGGGGAGATCATGTTTGTGTTATAACTTCCAGATGGTTCATCACATTTGAATAAATCATGTCTAGTAAACTTTTTTGCACTTTCCAGAAATGTTTTATGTAGGGAGGGTAAAATAGTTGTCTTTATATTCTCAACTTGATCGCACTTTGAACTAGATGATGAACACAATAAGGAAATGTTTCTGCAAGAACCCTGATGAAGCCCTTTGTTATCCACATGCACGTGAGGGAGTGCAACTTTAAGTCTGTAAAGAAACATTGTTGCCCTGTGTTTACCAATTATGGTCCCTGAGCTGTGTTTGTATTTTTACAAAATGTTGCTGTGCCTTTTGCACCAGATAGTGGTAAGTCTTTATGTGTGGTTACACTCGATACTGGCCATTTGAATCTCGATAGGTTTTATAAATTATTTTTTGAGCTACAGCATTTGACATCTGTCTTGTGCAGCGTAACAGTATCTTCAAAGGCAAAGGAGTCCCACACCTGCCTCTGCTTTCTCTTGACGTGCAGACGCTCAAATCCTGGAACATGCCTTGGAGCCAGATACTCCAATTATATCCAGGGCACACCCTGCTAATTAAGCAGTGTTGTGACCTTCCTAGTAATTTAGTGTGCAAGCTTTGATTTCCCCCTTCCCTCCTAAACCCCATATCTGGATTTTAGTTTATGAGGTGTGGGGTAAAAGTGCGTTAACTCTTTGTTTTCTGGAGAAGATGATACAACCAAAACCTCAGATGTCTTGTTAGACAAGAATTTGTTTGAAAGAACTGTTTAAAACTCTGGTGAATAGCTTTTTATCTGTTTCTAGGGGTCCTGAAGACACCTGTTTCGAATATGGAGTTTTCCCTGCTATTTTGAGCTTTCCACTCGACTACCCATTAAGTCCTCCGAAGATGAGGTTTACGTGCGAGATGTTCCATCCAAACAGTGAGTCCGATGCAGCAGAACATACCGGGGAGTGGGTTGCTTGTGCACCTTAAAAACATACTTTTGCAGCAGGAGAGCTGACATCCTTACCAAGAGTTGTTCTCTCCCTTTTCAGCCCTGAGTATGCAGTAGGGGAGTGTTCAGCTGAGCAGCAATTTTTCTCTGTCTTAGGGTCACTTTCTCTTTATCACATTATTCCTCATATACCTTTTGGTCATAAACAGTCCAACAAAGTTTCCAACAGTTTCTCTGCCTTTAAGATTGTTCTCGGAATGCTTGTAACTATTGTATAAATAGTCTAAAGAGGAATCTTCTGTACATGATGGGAGATTTAGTGAATTAACACAGACTCTTTCAGGTCTTGCTCTATGGCTTGTATTTAAGTAGTTTGGTATTATTTTAATGAGTGAAAATTTATTCATATTCACCAAAGTGTGGATGCAGCTTTACTAGGTAGCATGGCTTTTTCTCCATTAAGTCACGGGTTTAGTAACATTTCTGATGTGATCTTTTCTGAAAACCAGCATGCTCTGTGTGAGCAGATGACACGCTTGCAGGCCTTTTAATATTAAGACTTTGCTGGCCTTTTCTCTGCAATTCTGATGGTGACAATATTATCTGAAGACTTTTCAGTGGAAGTAATTGAAGTAGTAAGTACAGCTAACAGGTTTGAGCCTTGGACAGGTAAAAACCTTAAAGCCTTCTTTCACAGCCTGGAACAGTACTTTTTGGAGTCAGCCTTGGCATTGTTCATAAAATTGTTGCTTATGACATCTGCTAAATCAACATGGATTGTGTAAAGATTGTTTATCATCACCCGGATTTGATGGACTGGATTTGTATTCTAGGCTATTAGGTCTTTGCCATTTAGGAACAATAAAAGGAAGATGCTGCCCTCCTGCCTGGTGTTTACTTCCCAGCTGACATTCCTGCACTTGCATAACACAAATCTTAATCTCAGCTGGGAATCAATTTATTTCATCCTAGTCCAAGGAATTTTGCAATTTCTTGAAGTTCTTCCGTTCTTTCCTTCTCAAAACACCACTGCTGCAGATTCTTGCCCATTTAATCTACGTCCTTCTGTCCTCATGTGGAGGACACACCTGCACATCACAGGGTGGAACAATGCAGACATGCCCAAGACAGTGTAGTATCACCTCTGAAACTCTGGTGTCTGCAGCAGTGCAGCGTTTGGCACCTGGAAGCAGTGTGGCCACATTGGCACCTTGCTCCAGCTGGACTAATTCACCCAAACTTCTTGGCAAGACTGGTCTCCGTGAGCAAATCCCTGTCCACGCAATACTTTGCAGCTCCAGTTGTGGCCTTGGCTTGGGGTTTGCTGCTCGCAGCTGTTCTGTGCACAGCGTAGCCAGGAGGAGTGGGATGTGGCAAAGCACAAACTGCCTGATTCTCGTATGTTACGGAGTGGCTCTGCACATGGATGCATCCTCTGTGGGGTTAACTGGAACGTACTGAATAGTCAGCTCAGCTCTTTAAAGTCCTGTGACTCTGGGTCACATTCATCTGAAGTTGAGGTCACCTGAAGCTGACACTTGAATCTTTCTTAGGTGCAATTGTGATGATGGTCTGGTTATACCCAGAAAGGCTGTAGAAATGGGTGGCCATGCTGTGCTTTTTCTGTTCCTTAAGTGCTTACTCTTCAACCTATGAGGAATTGGAAGGAAAATGTTTAAAAAGTTCACTGTGTTCCCTTATGTTTGCAGTTTGTGTTATGTACAGGGAGAACTGGGACACCACAGAACTATCTTCTCTTAAAATAAAATGACGTTCATGGATGCTCTGGCAAAGATAACTTCAAAGTAGTAATGATTAATGGCAAGTCTTGCATTAACACTTAGTGACAAAGTGGGAAGATGTGTACATCTTCCTGGAATCAGTCTTTGCTGTCTTGACTGCAAGTCAAGTTCAACAAGGGCAAGTGTAGAGTCCTACACCTATGGAGGAATAACCCCATCACTGGTACAGGTTAGAGGTTGACCTGCTGGAAAGCAGCTCTGCAGAGAGGGACCTGGGAGTCCTGGTGGACAACAAGTTGCCCATGAGCCAGCAATGTGCCCTTGTGGCCAAGAAGGCCAATGGTATCCTGGGGTGCATTAAAAAGAGTGTGGCCAGCAGGTCGAGGGAGGTCATCCTCCCCCACTACTCTGCCCTGGTGAGGTCACATCTGGAGTACTGTGTCCAGTTCTGGGCTCCCCAGTTCAAGAAAGACAGGAAACTACTGGAGAGGGTACGGCAAAGGGCTACAAAGATGATCAAGGGAATGGAGCATCTTTCCTGTGAGGAAAGGCTGAGATACCTGGGTCTGTTTAGCCTGGAGAAGAGAAGACTGAGCGGGGATCTCATCAATGCTTATCAATATCTCACGGGTGGGTGTCAAGAGGATGGGGCCAGAATCTTTCAGTGGTGCCCGGTGACAGGACAAGGGGCACAAACTGGAACACGGGAAATTCCATCTGAACATGAGGAAAAGCTTCTTTACTTTGAGGGTGCCAGGGCACTGGAACAGGCTGCCCCGAGAGGTTGTGGAGTCTCCTTCTCTGGAGATACTCAAAACCCGCCTGGATGTGTTCCTGTCCAGCCTGCTCTGGATGAACTTGCTTTGGCAGGGTTTTGGACTAGATGATCTCCGAAGGTCCCTTCCAACCCCTGCCATTCTCTGATTCTGTGACTGTGCTGCTGTAGTCCAGCTGTTTTAAACGAGGCACACTGCATAAAAACATGAGAGTAACTTACAGGTGAAATCCATTCCACCAGTTTGTTCCTGACTTGCACGGAGAAGTGCTGATTCAGCACGTGCTGTTTTCATCTCTTCCAGCTATGGCTAGACCAGCTCCAGTCCCCAGCCTGGGGCTGCAGGAGGGGTTGTAAAGAAAAGTCTTCCAAAGCGCTTACATGTTGCAGGGTTGTGCAAACATTAGCTGGGTGAAGAGAAGGAACTGGAAATAAGCACAAATGCTTCCAGCCGTCATTCCCTCTTTTTGTTTTGTCTTGTTTTCCTGGCAATGGCACAGATTCAGTCACCCGAGGAGTAGCAGCACTGAAAGTACTGGGCTACAGTTGTTATTTGGAGGCTGCTGAATTAGGCCATGTTGCTAAAGCAGTGTTTTGAACTCCATTCTCTTTGTGTTGCCTCTTCAACCTTTCTTTCGCCTCATTATCAAGTCAGTGGAGTCCAGTGTCTGTGAAGATGACTTGTACTATTGCAGATGCTTTGTTTATACTAAAGATGGGAGGGGAAGAAGGCTGTGTCCTTAATTGATAGGTTACCTTTTTTCCATGCACTTTATGCAGCTGAGCTTTAAGCAATATGAAAAAAAAAAAAAAGAGTAGCGTGAACTCTTCTGGTTGCACCTCAGTAATGTGCGAGATAAGATCAATTATATTGTTTATAACATATACCACTTTTCCCTTCTTGCTGCAGCAGAGCCAGTTTGCTTAATTAAGTCCAGTGAAGGACTCCAAGGTGCATTCAGTGCTGTGTGACTGTTAACCCTTTGATTTGGGTAGGACTAGTTACCTACTTGGAGTTGTGTCTGTGCATAAATACTTGCCTTGTTCCACCAGGCTGCATCTCTTTATTTTTTCCATGGACCCTGTCACTTGTTACTGAATGATACTGACTGCTCCCAGCAGGCTTCTGTTGGGGCAGGATGACCCAAGTTTGTTAGGTTTGCTTAAGGGAAATTTTTTGCTAGATTTTTGTCTTTCAGATTTTGTGTCCTCTTGCCTTTGGAAGACGAAGTTTAAAACTGGGTTTGGCATCAGTCATATGAAGGCCAAGTCCAAACATTCACCTGTACTAAAGAACCAGAGAGGCAAAGTGTTTCCACTGAATAACCATCAATCCCGTGTACTTCTTGTGCAGTTTACCCAGATGGGAGAGTTTGCATCTCTATTCTTCATGCTCCTGGGGATGATCCCATGGGATATGAGAGCAGCGCTGAGCGATGGAGTCCTGTGCAGAGTGTGGAAAAGATCCTCTTATCAGTCGTTAGCATGCTGGCAGGTAAGGACTGCTGTTTTATTAGCAGTAGCTCGGATAGCAGTTACTGAGTTAGCTAGAACTGCTTCTTGCTGTTTGATTTGTTAAGCGAGCAAAGGGTATTTAAAACTGCGTGGCAGCAACCAGAGTTCTTAAAGCCCTAATATTTATTCATTAATAAAACAGTTCTCTGAAAATCATTGGGGGGGAAAAAAAGATTGAATTATTAAATAGGTGTTTCCAGCTTTGCAAGCAACTTCGCTGCTTTCCTTCCAGGTCAGCAGCAATGAAGCAGATAGTGATGGTCAGGTGGGTCCTGAGGCTCAGCTGGTTCCCTGCTGCTGCACAAAACCTGTGCTCCATCTGTGAATTTGCTATGATGTCTGTTCGGCTTTTGCAGGTCTTAGAGCTATGGATTACAGCCTGTGTTAGATTTGGCTTTAGCAGCTGAAGAGTTACGAGCCAGCTCTAACCAGTGTGGTAAACTGGAGTCCATGGCCTTTGAGTCACAAGCCAGCACCCTCCATTTCTGTTATTTGCCAGCCTGGGAACGTACGCCATTCTGCCATCTCTGATTCAGAGGAAGGCTTCTTGAGAAAACGGGTGGGGTGAAAAACTTTCTGTGTAGTCTTTTAAATGGCTTTCCCTAAATCCAGCAAAGGCTATGGATCAGCTCTGTCATGCACAGCTCCCTGAAAGATGGATCCTTTTCCACATAGTGGACAGAGCCACTGAACTGCCTGAAAAGGGTAGAGCTATGTCCCTTAGAATTGGTTTTGAAGGATAAAAGGTTTTAGAACGTTTAGAGCAGCAAGGTTGATCAAAGAGCAAGCAACGGATTCTTATGTGTGACCATTTTAGCTTCGGAATAGCAACCTGCTGTTGGGAAGCTGTGCAGGTAAACAGTACCTGGCTGGGCTTCCTGTGGCCTCCAACAACCTGGTTTGTGGTGCAGCCTTACCTAGACTGGGTAGTGTAGGAGTCACCTGATCTCTCTTGTTCTCTGCCTGTGCATCATGTTTTCCCATGGCTTTTGGAGGAATTAATCTAAAACATCAATGGTCAGCTTCTCTCAGGCTCTGCAGATAGTGTAAGACCAAGCTTACCAAACTGGGTGACCTGCACATCTCCTGTTCCCACTGCTGGCTTTTAAGGGCAAACCATCAGCATTGTGTCAAGAAAGGCATGAGCCCAAGATGTCTGTCATGAACTGGGCTGGGGTGGATTTGGACTAGTGTGTGAAGCAAAATGGGTAGAGTATGTTCTGTCTTAGTGACTTGTGTAATCCCGTGACTGTTGTCCACAAAGCTGATAAATCCCATCCCTCAGCTTACCTCTGTACAAAATTAAGTGTTTGGAGTCACAGGGGCTTAATGTACTTTGCAAAATGCTCTGAAATCCTTGGATGAAACATGTTGCAGAAATGAAAGCATTCTATGAGTTTTCTTGGTTTATTTTGTTGTTTTTTAATAGAACAAGCCATCCCAAAGAGTGACAGAGCCTGTTTGGGTGGCCTGATCGGGAGGGCTTTGTGTCTGTGAAGCTGCAGAACCAGAAAAAACATTTTGCAGGGAGCAGCATGCAGTTTTAAAAACCCTTGACAACACTGGTGGTACCGCATTGTGTTGTTCCATGCGCATGCTGGGGCTCAGCTGTTGAGAGCATAAGCAAAAGAAAGTCTTTCTCCTCTGCCACCTGTTTCTTACCTAAACCTGACCTTGCTGTGATATTCTCTTGTGATCAGTTAAATCAGAACCATTTGGGAATCCATCAGCTTTCATTGGATTTTCTTTTGTGGTGTTTCTGTAGTCCCAAGCAGGGAAGTGTACCAAAGCCACAGGGAAGCAGCAGTACAGAGGCTTCATTGAAAAAGTGAGAGAGTCTTGCTCCATTACCTGCCTGCCCACCTATCTTGCCATCTTTCTCATTTCAGAGCCAAATGATGAGAGTGGAGCCAATGTAGATGCCTCCAAGATGTGGCGGGAAGACAGAGAACAATTTAACAAAATTGCCAAGCAGATTGTGCAGAAGTCACTCGGACTTTAAGCTCAAAAAGAGACTGAAGTGTTTTGTATTTCTCTCCACCTGAAAACGAGCAGTGCTCAGTGCTGGTACCAAAATGGAAAACTTTGCAAAACTATTGGCCGAGTTCTTTTTATCATTTGTTATTTATTTACCATGTCTTTTCTTCTTCCATCACTCCAGAGAAGCCTCTAGTTCACTCACTAAATTGTGTGGAAAAGGGATTTAATAGTAGGGGAAAAATACAGAGACAATGCTGTTTCAAAGGCTGCTTGTTGCTACCTCACTTCATGGTATGGAAAGCTTGGAGACTTTGCAGTCTGCAGTCTGCAGCCTGCCGTTGCCAATCTGCTGTTTGAGAACAGAGCTAGTTTGGATCACCTGCTGGAAGAATTAGTTGTATGTTTTTATAGGTAGCATTGCATCTGGAGCACCAGTAGACAGAAAATAATCTATCAATTTTATGATATTCATGAAGTTAAGGACAGCATTTGCAGTCAGAACTGATTCAAACAGTATCACTAGCAGGAGAGGCTGTAAAACAAGGTTATAGTCAGGATGCTTTAGCAAAGAAAGCGGTTGTGCAGCATGTAACTTTAAGAGGGCGTTGTCGTCAGTGACTGGCTGGAGGTCTAGAATGGGCTGGTGTTCCTCTGTAACACTGAGTTTGTATTGAGTCTTTGAGTCAGTGTTTGCTTGGAAGAAATCCCAAGAGCTGCTTTATTACTCCTTAAAGACACTCAGTTGTAACTTTATGTTCAATTAGAGGTGCAAGATGTAAAGGCTGGATTCTTAAACACTTTGGTCAGGTTCACCGTGGGTGAGGTAGGTCATTGGCAGCTTGAAAATCCAGTGAGAATGTGTCTGCTCCACAGACACATGTGAAATATCTCTGCAATAATGTCAGCTTCTCTTGGTGTTCAGAGGATTAGGCACTGCTGGCCTTTGGTCACCCATTTTTCAGGTGAACGAGTGAAGATGAATGTGATGGATTTTGTAAAATTAACATTTTTTTATGCTGGCTGCTCTTGTGTATTTAAATATGAGTCAGAGAAGACACTGAACATGTTTTCTAGAGGATGGTACGACGCATGTTTAGAACTGCGGAGTATCGTAGCTGACTGCTGTTGTGGAGGGTGCAGGAAATACCAGCTGCAGTGATCAGTTTGTAAAACTGCTTAGGGGCTGCTGGTGACCTTTGTGCTTTGCAAGCGAATCTCATGTGTAGGTCTGAATGTTCTCCAATTTACTACAAGCAATAACATGCCCATTGATAGCACATGGAATCAAATTTTGTTGGCAGCTTTAAATGGACTAAATTTGAGAAGGGCTTTTTTTTTTTTTTTCCTATGAAAAGCGTGTGACATGGAAGGAGTCGCACTGTGGAGAAAGCTTTACAGAGGTGATTGTGTGCAACTCGTCAGTATTTATGTCTTGCTGTCCATGCTGCATATTCACGTACTGCAGATCACAGTATGCCATCATTCTGCAGCTCTGCAGAGTTTGTATTGCTAGAACTTGCTGATTTTACCTCCTTGTGGAAGTAATTCTTGCTTTGGTGTAAGGGTGGGAGGGGGAGCTGACATAGTTTGGGGACAGAGATGATGAAATAGTGTTGTTGTACCTAACTAGTATTTCAAGGCATGCAGGAAAATGTAGCACTTAGATGCAAAGTGAGAATGTTTTTTCAATTGTAGTAGATGGAGCATTGCTCCTGGGAGTACTGCAGCTGCTCATGGAAACAACACTGGAGAGCTGCGCGCGCCACGTGACAAACGATGGATTTGGCAGACATGGCAAAAATGGCGCTTTTTAAGTGCAGAATATTTTATTCATGTGTGTTCACTCATTATTTTATGGTGGGATTTAGTCTGTATACTGAAAATAAAGTGATTATATTTTCTCCTTTCATAGATGTATGCAAATGTGTTGCAGTGGGTGTTTTTTAATGGGTAACCAACTGGTCAAGAGAGTCCAATTCTGACTTGGTCCAGAGAAGTGGAATGGTTTATTCTAGTGCAGTTAAAACATGGGATGCTTTAGACGAGTGGAAGAGTTGACACAGTTGCTTGGTCTTTCCAGGCAAGTATCTTGTCTCTAATGATGGCAATAACTCAGTAATTCAAAGAAAACCATGAAAATCTGGCAGCTGACAGATGCGATGCAGTTTGCTTCTTACAAAGGTCTTGTTATGGCAACAGGTGAATCATGAGTTTTAATGTATCATTCAAAATCTGCTGATGTTAGCTCTTGGATTTGAGAAGGACAATTAGTGGTCCAATTACTACTGAGAATTTCCATAGTCCCCAAATCTCTGTTGATTAGAAATAAAATAATTTCTTTTTAAGTGACTGTCATGCAGTGGGCTTGCTAACTCAGGTGTTTTAAGCCACCCAGCGAACATATATACCAGGCGGTCTTGTGGGTGACAAAATGTAAGCAGAAGGCCAACTCAGAGGACTGAAACTTGCCTTGTTGATGTGAGAAGAACCATCCTGATGATGGCACAGCTCTGTCTGTGCCGCTGAAACCAGCGGTGAGTGTTCATGTTCATTGAAAGGTATAAATGCGGCACCGCAGTCAGCATGTTAGATTCCCTGTTTGTTTTACAGGGAAAGAAATGAAACTCCTTCATTGTTATTCTGTAATAAACTGAATCTTTGTACACAACATGAGGGTTCCTCTCGCCCAGCTCCATCCCTGTGCGGAGGTGGGTGGGCTCGTGCCATTCCTGGCTTGCCCTAAGAGGGTTTCAGCGCGCAGGCAGCTTTATACAACTGGGGAACACATGAGAGTTACAGCTCATAAAGCTGCTGTGTCGATCCCGTGATAGATTTTCCTGAAAGGCTTAATCCTCTCCCTTCGTGAAAGAATACTCACATTGGCAGCGTGTGTAATACTAGCCAGTAGCAATGTTTTTCTAAGCAGTTGCCTTTTTTCAGTCTGAAACAGTTACTGTAAAACATGTTCCTTGGGGAGTGTTGGAGCTCTACAGGTGTTACGCATGCAAGTAAAATATTAAAGATTTCTTTAAAAAAAAAAAAAAATAAACCACCAAACCTTTCTCTGGATTATATTTGCTTTGGGCTTTTATATTAAAAAAAAAACCAAAACAAACCCCTTCAACAAAGCTGTAAAAATGCAAGCAATGTCCTCTTTAAAGCCTTTGTATATACATACATACACACACACACACTTTTTTTTTTCTTCTTGGCAAACCGGGCTGTGTCAGAACACACACAGTGGGATGCAAGACATTCATTAATTGTGTTTTGTGTGCCTGTGTGCATGCAAGCGGTTCTTTGAAAGTGCGAGCTGCCAGGCGAGAGGTGTTGGAGCCACATGAAACGGCTGCAGCCTCGGGGCAGAGCCAGCCCCAGGCTTCTTTCCAGCTTTTTTTTTGGCTGGAGCTATATTGTGACTGGAAGGTGGTGTGCTGCTTTAGAGATGAAATGGTGAAAGCTTTGCATCTCTGGAAGATCCTTGCTTTCCTCCTGAAGTTGGGTCTCGGTGAAGATGCTGTGTATGTTCTCCCCACTATGAGAATTGAAAGGAGAAACACCCCTCTGTCAGCACAGACCCAAAATGTCTGTCCCCAGTGCCAGCTGTGCTGCTGATACTGGGATTGTCTCGGGTGTGGGATCAGTGCAGCTGTTGGGAGGTAGCTCCAGGAAGGGGCTCGAAGCGGCAGCCTCCCCTGCCCCATGGGGCGAGAGCTGTACGTGCTGGCTAAACCCTGGTGAGCCAGGGCAGTGGCAGGGCATGGAGTTATGAGCATGGGAGGACCCCATGCTGCCTGGCTGAGAAGTGGCACTGGTTACCTGCCCCATGTTGCTTCTCTCCCAAATTTCACTGACTTGGTGGAAGAAGAAAATCACTCTGTCCTTCAGCAAGCTCAGGGACTGGGAGGAATGTGAAGTGAGGGATGCTGAGGGTCTTGCTGCCAGCTGGTGGGGTGGTTGGGGGTGGCAGAGGGAAGGGGAAGGTGCAAGAATCTGGAGAATTCCTCAAGCACCTGAGGGTCTGGTTGGGGTGAGCTGCCCTCCTCATGTGCTGCCTGAACAGTGAGGTGGCCCAGTCTCTGCATCAGCCCCTGCAAGGGCTCCCAGTGTCACCTCTCATGCAGCTGGGTCCCAGGTGCACCAAAAGCACCATTGGTGTCATGCAGGCAGCTATGGCTGTGCAAGGCTTCCCTGGTGCTGCGGACAGAACTGCTGAAGGCACTTAAGGCTTGGTGGTCCTGAATTATGTGCTCGGTGCTCTCGTGGTCCCCGAGGAACACAGGGCGGCTGGGAGATCAGTGCCTTCCCCGTGACTCCAGCCCTGGTAATCTGCCCATCTGAGCCCAAATCTTTGCAGCCGCCTGCTGGATCCTAGTCCTGCCTCGGTCACCAGCCCCTCTCCTGGAGTGGGTGGTGTAACACCCAGAGGAGAACCAGCCAGGTGGCTTTTGAAAGCGGCTCACATCCCCCGAGATGCGACTTAGCAGCAGTTAAGATTATGGGGTATGTTAATATATAATTAATGGTAATGATACGGATGGTGGGTTATTACAGGGTAGCTGCCAGTGTTAGCAGCATGTGCGTGAGTTCTCGGGGAGTGATTTGCGAGCGGGTCTGTCTAGTCATGTCATTCCTGAAGGGCGTGGGGGGATATGAGCCAAGTCCTGCGCTGAGTCCCCTTCCTCCGTGCATAGGGCACCAGCCGGCCCCGGCTTGCCAGGGCAGGGCTCTCTGGGGGCACTTTGATGCGTTTAACTGTGGGGGCGCAGGCAGGAGTCAGGCATGTGTGGCTGGCAGGATGGCGGGGGGAGAGGCTGTGGCTCTGTGCTGCTGTCACCCTGGCCGGAGGGGAGACCAGGAGGGTGAGTGCCCTGGGACAGGGCTTGCAGGGCTGCAGAGGGAAGGTGAGCGCACCCCCTCTGGGGGCTGCAGGGTGATGCGGGAGGTGGGTTCAAAGCGGCAGAGATGCAGGATGCAACATGCCGGGGTGTGGGGGGCACCCACGCGCTGGGGTGCTGGGCCCAGCACAGGGAGGCTCGCCGCCCACAGATGGGTTGAGAGTTTTGCCCCAAAACAGTTTTTCCCACACCAAAACAATTTGGCAAATTGAACCAAAATTTGGGCTGGCACGATGCTGTTAGGTGAATTGGGGTTTCCTCGCTGAGTCTGCCTGTGACAGGTTCGCGTGGGCTCCTCTCCCAGTGTGCTGCTTCGCCAGGATCCCTGTCTTCCTCTGCTGGTCCAGTCAACGCATTGATCCCTCTGAGCTTGGTTAATGGCAGCCATTCTTGCAATGAAGGAGGGATGCCAGAAGGGCAGGTGTCTTCAAATCCACTTTGGCTGGAGCAGCAATTAAAGGCTGAGTTTTGTCCTTGGCCAGATCCTGCTTTGACTCAAGATCTTCTACCTTGGAGCCTAGGTGTGGCCTTGGTGGGAGTGCTTGTGTTTGAGGGCCTTATTAATGTCTTAGGGCTCTGTGTGAAACTTGGTTAATGAAAACATCAGTATTGTTGCTGAAGCCACTTGTCCAAACTGTCCCCATGCAGCCTCACTTTTAGCATTTGATGCTCTTCAGAATCTGTCCTTTTAACACCCAGTCAGTAACCAGGGGGCATCTGATTTATTTTACTGATTACAGAAAATACCTATCAAACAAGACTCGTGTTAGGTTGAATTCCTTCTCATGTGTTAAATAACTCCTTCTTCTGTAGACACCCTTCTGCTCCCCCTGCAGACCAATCAGCCCAGGGTGATGCCACACACTGAGCACCCAGGCAGCAGTACCCTGTGTCCCCCTCCCACAACAGCCCCTGCTGCCACCCTCGCTTGTCCCCTCCTGGCTCTCATCCCATGGACTGCACGGGACCGGTGAAGGGGAGGGAGAGCCAGGTATCCTGAGACAGCCTGCTCTGTTCTTTTCCTTCCCTACCACTTTGAGACATGGGCTGGGATCGCCCCTTCCCTGCCATGGGGATCACGCCTTGGTGGGTTTTGGGAAGATGGATGTCCATGTGCCTGAGCATCTCTGGGATGCCTGATGGTGCTGGGTGCAGGGGGAGTGCAGAGTGGAATGAAGCTGTGGCATGTGGGGTAACCATGGCAGCTCCATCTCTCTCCGTGCTAGCGGGGACTGGGCTCTGATGGTTGGGTGGCAGGCGGCTGGGGACAGGGGCTGTGTCCCCACCGGCATCTGCACAGCTCCAAGCGCAGCAGGGCCGCAGTGCCACAGCCGGAGTGGCTGGGCAGCAGCACCGCGCTGGAGAAACTGGCCTGAAGAAAGTCTTGGAAAACAATAGCAATTGTTCTCTGCCTTTGTTCCCTTCCCTCCCCGGATGTCAGAGGAGATGGAGCTGCACTTGGCTGCCGGCGGGTGGGCAGAGCGAGCATGGCTGCTTGTGCTCCCACCTTGGCACCCTGGGAGCCCACCTCACGTGCTGCCCGCTCTGCTGCCCGCCACCCTCCTGGTCCTGCCAGGTCCTGCAGAGCTGGAGTCATCGCTAATATAATAATAAAAGCTCTACATTGTCATATGGGTGAGCAATAAAATTGGCCGGTGATTCTTGTCATGGGGCAAGAGGTTTTCTTACAGCTGCAGAGCAAAGCGGTGCTGTTCCTCGCTGCAGGGCACTCAGCCTGCCCATCCTCTGGGCAGCACAGCCTGGCAGGGGGGAGGACCTGGCCCCAGCCCTGAGTGCAGGCAGGGGATTTGCTGCCTGTGCTGGGGGCAGAGGAGCTTGTGATGCCCACACCATTTCCTACTGCCTCGGGTGGTCCGAGGTGGGCTTCAGCTGGGAGAGAAGGTGCTGGTTGGGCCCTAACCGGGGAGCTGTGGGATTGTTTCTGGTCCAAGCAGCTTCATGCATCTCCTTTTCTATCCTTGATGGGCCCAGGCATGTGGGGGCAAGTCCCCGGGCTTCCCTGCCGTGGCTTTTTCTGCCATTTACCACCATCTGCCTGCTGCGAGCTGGAGCGTGCAGTCACTGCCCAGATCAAAGGGCTAGGAGGCAAAGGCAGAGGGTTTCCCACGGAGCTGCCAAGGGAGATTCCTCTGCATAGGGAGCAGCTGTCCCCGGCCCAGAGCCAGCCCTGGGGCTCAGGCGTTACCCCAAGGCAGCCTGCTCAGAGAGATGTGGCACTTGGCACGGGGTTTGCTTGGCCAAGCTTACAGTTCCCCACACAGAGCCCTCAGGTTTGCCTATGCAGCCTGGTGAACTGCTGCTTCTGTTGGAGCAAGGCTCAGACATTTGCAAAATCCTTCCCTTTCTCCCTTCTCTGCTTGTGAGCCCATGCTCTGCAAACCCCCACGCTCTTCAGGAAGTGCCATCGCTGAAGAAGCACAGATCTGGGAGCAGGCTGGGATGGGCATGGGCGCCCAGGGGCTTTCCAGCAGTAAGCATGAAACAGGAACCCTCCCTCCTTCCTCTTGGTCTTAGGAGCTCTGTTTATTCCCTATGCAGAGATCTTAGCTGAGCTCAAAGGCAAGCGTGGCGGATGGAGCAGGGAGTCCCAGGTCTCCTGCACCACTGCTACTCTTTTGCCTCCGTGTAGACATAAGACCTACAGAAAATACCCGGAGCACCATTTCCATAGTTTGCATGCTCATGGTTGCTTGGGTTTGATGCCCTCCATATATATGGAGCCACCTTGCTGGAAAGTGGTGATTGCAGAGAAAGTTTGGGGGTCCTGCTGCTGTGGGGAGGTGGCTCAGCCCCTTGCAAGGGGTTCGGGTGCACTGGGGAGAGGCGGCAGAAAAAAAAAGCCACTGTCACTGAAGGACAGGCAGCGGTAAAGGGCTGTTTGTCACATGCAGGGGCGATGCAGCTGCTGCATGCTGCATAGCCCCATCCTGAGCAGCTCCAGTGCAGAAGCACGGTCTCAAAGCCTGTCTTTTTGCTTGTACTGGCAAAAGTTAAGTGACTGCTTTTTGGAGCCCTTTCAAAGCCTGCCAGCTCAGCTGCCATGTGTCCTCCAAATGCCGGGTAGGATGCTCAGCTCACTGCCGGCTGCCTGGGAAGGGTCCTGGGCTGCAGGTCGCCAACCTTGCCTGCTGCCCAGGGCCAAAGCTGGGGCAGCCCTGCCCGGCTGGCCGCTCCCCAGCTTGTTTGTTCCTCGGGGCCATGGGGCTGGCAGCGCTGGGGAGGCATGTGGGTACATGGACACAGAGGGCTCTGGGATGTGAGTGACGCTGGTGGTTCACCACCAAGATGCCTCGGAAATAGCTGAGGATGGAGACCCCGTCCCTTCCTGTCCCACCATCCTGGGGAAGGTGGTGTTGCCGGTGTCCAGCCTGAACTGGGATCTGGGGAACTGCGATCTGGGGTGTTGCTATGAGAACAATTTTCCCTATTCTCTTCATAACTGACCCCGAAGGGCTGATCCTGACCCTGCTGCTCACGTAGCTGAGACTGGCTCCCTGTGCTCATTGTTCGCCTCCAGCTCCATCCCCATGGATGTGTGTGGCCACAACTGTGTGCTGGCCAGCCAGGCTCAGCCAGCTCACCTGGCCCTGTTGATGCAGGCAGGAGGATGGGCACAGCGCTGCCCGCTGCCGGCCAGAGCCGGGGCTGGGGACACCCATGAGATGGGCAGTGCTGCAGTTGTCTGTGCATTATGTATAGGGTCCCTCCAAGCTTTGCCATGGCCAGTGCCTGCATACGCGCTGCGTTTCAAGGGATCTTGCAGATGGCAGGAATAAAGACTGAAATGAATAGGGCATAACAAGCCCTGAAACATGACTTTGTGTCTGCAAATAATAAGGAATGAGTTACAGTTTTGGAAGAGTGGGAACATTACCCTGTGTGCAGGGTCCAGCCTGTCCCTGGCGTTAATTAGGTGCCTTCTTCGCACTGTCCTCTGCATGGAAGCTTTGCTTCAAATGTATTGTCTACAGATGGTTTTCTCAACCTTTTCTAACCCAGGAATGGCCAAACCTTTTTGGTGGAAATCCAAGGATCATTTTGTTCGTAGCTGCCATATGGTTTTATTTATGACCCATGCGAATTAGGCAAACGTCTCGCTGTTTGTCTCTTTTATTTCATCCTCTCGCCCTTGCTTGTGCGCACAGGAATGTGCGCGTGTGTGCTTAGGAACAATTTTGCAGACCACTTCCTACTGTCGTTGGGACATGGAGCAGGTCCTGGGCCCAAGGGGACAGCAGGCATCAATGGGCCCCTGTCCTTATTCACATCATAGCTCAGATCCCTGGGCAGGTCCTCCTGAGGAGGGAGAAAAGCGCCAGGCACTGCCCAAGCTGCTCCACCATCTTCTGCCATGCCAGGCTCCCCAGCGCAAGGCTGGAGAAAATCCTTGAGGACCATCAACATCCCTGTCCTCACCAGGAGACCGTTCATTAACAGCACGTGGCTGAAAAGCAACCTGTGCCCATGGTGCTGGGCTGAGTACTGCCTGGCATGTCCTCCATGCTCGTCGATGGGGACTTTGGTTCCTCCACCTCCTGCTTGGAATTCCCCAGATCCCCCTGCTTCTGGAGGGGACAGCCACGGCTGTGTCCTTTGGTCTGGAGATATCCGCACCGACCGGCTTTTTGGCCAAGGAAGCGCTCAAAGGTGGCTGTGTCCCCTTTGGAAAAAGCAGTCACCCCATCATCCCCGGCAGGACTTTTCCTCCCTCCCCGGGAACAGTCACATGGGCTGCCCAGACCCTCGCAGAGCCGGTGCTGGCATCGGCAGGAGACTTCCCAAAATCCAGCCCCTGCTTGGGGCGGTGTTGCCAGCTCCCAAAGCCACGCTTAACTTGACACATGTGTGCGGCCCTGGGAAATGGGGCGGCTCTGATTTTCATTTGTGCCGCCTTACCCTGTGCCAGTCTGCCAGGAGGCAGCGCCCTGCCAGCAGCCGCACTCGGCTCTGTGCCAGCCCCCCTTCCAATGCGCCCACCTCTCTGCCGGACTGGCCCAGCATGCCAGACCCCATTCCTGCCAGCAGACATGGCGTGGGGTCCTGGCGAGGCAGCTGCTCCCAGCCCCGGCGCTGGCAGGCGTCCCCGAGGCCACAGGGAGCAGCAGGAGGGGCCAAGCCTGTCAGGGGAGGTGGGATGGTTTGCACCTCCCACATCCCTCGTGGGACCATTCAGGACTCCCAGGTTTGGGCGATGGCTGGGACGATGAAGAGGGATAGGGAGCCGGTGGTGCCTTGCCTCTACAGCACTCTCTGGAGAGAGGTTAAGCTCTGCTTAAGCGTGATCCTGGTAGAGCCCTAATTTGGGGGATGCCCAACAAGAGGCTTTGTGAGGTAGGGGAGCTCTGTGCAGCCCTGCTCGGTGCAGAGCATCCCCAGACATGCGTGCAGCTGCTCTCCCAGGCTTCAGAGGCTGTTTGACTCTGAGATGGGGGCACCGATGGCGTTCGAGTGTCGCCGGGCTCTGATGGCAGCTTCTCCCAGGATCTGGGACCGCAGTGCAGGGTGCTCCGCTCTGTCACACACCCACACCCCATGGGCTGCACCCTCCTGGTCCTGGTGTGGTGGGCTTTGGGCCGGCAAAGGGTGCGGACAGAACAGTGGTGAGGCACGTCTGTGGGTCTGGCTCCAGCTGTTCCTTGCTGATGAAACCCTTGGTTTGCAACACAATTTTCTGGCGTTTCATCCTGGCCATCCGCTTTCTATTCTGGCACTCGCCTTGGGAGAAGGCTTTGGGGACAACAGGGTGGGGTGGGAGCCCATTTCAATTGTTCGGGGAATGGAAGTAACTCGTTTTGTGGCTGGAGAAACTCAGCGGAGCTTGCTGCATGCAGGGAGTTTTTCCACTGCTGTCTCTCCCATTTGAACAGCGTAACCTCAAGGGTTTCTGAACCGACACTCGGCATGCTGCCGCCCTCCGCATGGCAGGGCTGGGTCTGGTGGCCGGCCTTTGGGCTAGAGCATTGCCTGCGGCACTGGCAGTGCATCACCTGCATGAGGCTGTCTGGGGGAAAAATATGCCCCTTGTGGAGTCTGAGTGTTTTTGGGCAGGGTGGAGTGGAGCAGAGGGAACAGAGGATCCCCCCAGTACAGGCTGAGATTGTGCTGCCGAAAGCCCAAGGCTTTTAGGAGCAGGAAGATTCCCACCTTGGTCTCTCAGGGCAGGGGCAAATTTCTCACCTACTCCCATGTGACCCCAGAAAAATGAATCACCAAAAATGCAAGGAAGCAAAGAAAAAAAGAAGAAAAAAATATTAAAAAATCCCTCCCCAAAGCTGCCTTCCAGAGGGTTGGGCAAAAGATAAAAGCTCTCCAAGGAGCCGGGACTCCTCCTCTCCCACCACTGACTTCTCATTTAAATGTCTGCGTGCAGGCTGCAGCTGGCACTGGGGAGCTCCCACCGGCCCCGCGCCCGCCACGCCTGCCGTGCCCCTGCTGGCGATGCCCATGCACGGGGACCGCAGAGCCGGGGCTTAGCACCCCAGAAGCAAAGAAGAAGCAGCCCGGCGTGGCACGTCCCCCAGGAGGTGGCCCCACCAGCAGACTATGCAAGAGCCCCTGGGGGGGCTGAGCCAAGCGGTGCCTGCCGGGGCACGGAGGAGCAGACAACAGGGGGGTCCCAGTGGATGGACCCCCTGAGGGCAGCCCCCTGATGTCGGCTCCGCTGCTGCTCTGGGTCGTCCTCCTCCACTGGGCCACCGGCGGGGGCTTTGTCTGGGGCGGCAGGACCTGGCAGCACTGCACAGGTAGGAGTGAGGGATGGCAGGGGGTCTGTGCTGGGAGGGAGGTGTCGAGACAGGTGATGGCTGTGCCGGGAAACACGCTGGGACCCGTGTGCTCCCACGGATGGGATGTTCCCCCCACTGCCAGGGCAGATCCCAGAAAATGTGCTACGTTTTCGGGGGAGCATGTGGCTGCTGCAGGGTGCCCCATGTGGGGCAGACTCTCCCTGGCAGCCCAGCCCCAGGGTTTCAGTGCCTGGGTGCCGGTGGACCAAGTCTCAGGGTGACAGCATGGCGCGATACCTCGGGTGCTGCCACTGCCAGCACCCTGCCTGCACCCATACATGGTGGGTAGTGGGCTCATCCCTGCGACTGCAGCCCCCCGGCGTGGCGCACTGGACCAGGGAGCGACCAGCCCTTCTCAGTGCCGCAGGGAGAGCTGTGTGCCCATCCCTGCGGCACAAGTGTTGTCCCAAGGTCTGCTGGCCCTGGGGACCAACACGTGGGGAGGGGAAGGGCTGGAAGGAGAAGTAGAGGAGAGCCATGAAGTACCTCCTGGAAAGTCCCTCCTGCCCCGGACTCTCCAGGGCTCCCTGCGCTCTGCCAGACACAACCTACGCCCTCCCGGCAGCAAAACCTCCAGGCAAGTTTCCATTCTGCCACCCCCCAGCTGAGGAGCTGGCAGCTCCCACAGCATTTCCCACAGGGAAGCGCCGAGAGCAGCCTGAGCCAAAGAGGATCCCCGTCCCCTGGCTCTGCCTTCTTGTCCCTGTGCCACACAGACCCTGCGTGGGCAGTGACATTTCAGCCCAGTTTTGGGGCTGCTTGGGCCCGGACTGTGTGTGCTTGGGGCTTGTCTTGGTTTGATGGTGCCTGTATTTACATTTTATTACAGCCCGTCCAGTGGTGAGAAGGAAAGCTGGGAGAAATCGGAGAGTTTCTGCCCACCTCCTCCTCCCCCAGGTGCTCCGGTCTCCCCAGGGACATCCCCACTGTCCTCAGGCAGCCTCAGCTGGAGGGGCCCCGGGGGGTGTCGAGGCCACGGCATCAGCACGTTTAACCACCCATATGTCCCTCCTGCCAGCGCTGAGCCCCGGGTCCCGGTGCAGCCCTGATGCCATCCGGCTGCAGACAGCCACCCCACGGAGCAGGCAGCTGCCAGCCACGTGCGCTGCCCACAACACCCCTGCTGCTCTCTCAGCCATTAACCACCAGCTCCACCGTGATCGTTAGCAGCAACTGATGTGGGAGGCAGACTGGGACATGTGTCTTGAGGTTTAGGGACTTTGGTTTCGGTTTTAGGACTTGGTCCTTTCCCGGCCCACAGCCTCTGGCATACCCTCCGGCCCTGGCTGAGCTGTCTCCCAGCTCATCCCAGCCACCCCCAGGGTTTCCTAAACCCCTCTGCAAACCCAAGCCTGAATTCAGCTTGTGCTTTTTGCTGAGAAAAACAGGAACCAGTCATTCCCCGAGTCACTCATTTCCGAAATAAGTCGTTGGAATTAATCCTCCCCCAGCAAGGCTTCGCTTTATGAGCATCTTAAACCGGTGGGGGGGTGGGCAGGGGTACACAGAGCTGGCAGGGTGGGGAGGACCTTGCTGGTATCCCTACTCCGGGCTGGATGGAGCCACATGAGCAGACTCCCCCTTGCTCTGCCCATCTGGGTGTGGGCTGGCTGGGGGTGCCGGGGGGGAAAATGCTTCCCCTCTCCAGCTGGTTTGGATTCAGACACCCGCCAGTCCAGCCTTGCTCACAGCCCCCTCCCGCCTGGCTCTCCCACTGTGCCCCAGAAGCCGAGATTTATTAGTACAAATAGGAGCTAAAAGCCGAGTCTCACTGGGAATGGGACAGACTTGGGGATTTTTTTAGTCTAGCCAAGTGCTGCTTCATCCTCTGGGCACCACCACTGAGCCCCTCTGCTACCGTCGCTGCAATCCTGCCAGGGAAGCATTCAAAAATAGAAGCTGCGAGGGTGCCGAGGCGGGGAAGGTCAGGGAAGTGCTCAGCATGGGTACAGCCCTTCCCGTGGCTGCCGGCACATGGCTTGCTGAGACGTTGGACCGATGGCGACCCTGGCACTGTTACATGGGGATGGCTTTGCAGTGCTGCTGCGCCATACTGTTCTTCACCTGGACGATGCCCTGGGGCTGGGCACATAGTTTTCTCCTCTGGGGAGAGGATAATTATTTCATGAGTGTGTTTGGTGCCTGCCAGGGGAGGATATGTGTGTGCAATTAGGGCTGTGTTGGGAGAGCCTGGACCGGGACTAGAGGGGGGGAGTGCTGTGCCCCACCACCCTGGGGACAGGGACGGGTGACCGTGCGGCTAGCAAGCCTGTGGGTGCTGGATCGCTGCCTGCTCTCCTGGCTCTGTTTGCAGTTTCTGGTGCCAGCGGATCCTGAGGAAGTTGGTGGCAGCCCGATGCTGCCCGGCCAGCGGGTCCTGGCCCCCGGGTCAGCACTCAGAGCTGCACCCATGGGATGGTTCACGTGGGTAAGCCCACACACTTGGTGCTTGGCATCCCTGCTCTGGGCATGGAGAGGTCAGCCTCGGTGCCTGCAGGGCAAACCTTCCCTGCGTTGGCTCGACACGGACCCTGGGCAGGGGACGGCAGGCTACCAGGATACACCGGCACCCCTGGCTGCCATGGCCAGCGCTGGAGATGGGCTGGCTGCCTTGAGCAAGCCAGGTGGCAGAGCACCCTGCAGTGAGGCAGGGACCCCATCCCACAGTGGGACAGGATGGGATGGCTGCCCTTGCCATGACGTTCTCTGCTGTCTGTCGACACAGACCTGCGCCCGCTGGACATCCTCTCAGAGATGGTCCCTGCTGGCAGGCTGGCCCATGGCATGAGGGTGTTTCAAGTGCAGGGGGTGCGTGGTTTCCGGCTCACCACCTCGCGGCCCCATGCCCTGGGCTTCCCTGCCTCCCAGCTCTTCATCCACTGCGACCACTTCCCCGAGGAGTTCTCCGTCATCATCACACTGAGGGTTCTCAGTGTCCCTGCCAAGGTAAGCGCTGCCGGCTGGGCACAGAGCAGGCACAGCCCAGCCCCGCAGCTTGCATCATGCAGATTTGAGTCCATGCCCTCCCGCAGAGGAATGAGTACATCTTCACGCTGATGGCAGAGGAGAGCCCCCGCGTGCTGGTGGGGCTGCGCTACACCCCCAACAAGCTCCACTTCCTCTTCTGGAGCCAGGAGTGCGCTGGCGGCTGGCAGACCCGTGTCACCTTCCCCAATGTCTCTCTCTCCGACAACCAGTGGCACACGCTCATCCTGGCCGTCTCCGGCCAGTCCTTCTCCCTGACGGTGGACTGCAGCGTCCCAAAGGACTTGTAGGTTGAGGATGGCAACGGGGGGCTCGGGAGGGCTGGCAGGGTGATGTTCCTCCACCAGCATCTCCTCCAGCCACCAGCAGACACCATGAAATCGTCCCCTGCCTCTTCTCTGCTTGCCTGCAGGGTGGTGGAGACGCCGTTTCCAGCCTCTCTGTCGGTGAAGAGAGCCAACTTCTACCTGGGCAACAGGAGGAGAAGGAAAGGCGTGTTCTCAGTAGGTGCCCCACAGTACAGGGCTGTCCAGGACTGCTCCTGGCTGGCTGTGGGGCAAGCTGCAGCCCCCTCTCAGCCTCCTGTGCTGGCAGGGCTTGGGCTGCGGAGTGGGCAGCAGAGGTGGCCAGGGGTCTTGCTGCCAGGTTCAGTTCCCAGCCAGCTGTGGGCGTGCAAGGGGCAGTGCTGGCAATTGGCACTTTGTGGAACTAATGTGTTTTTAAGAGGACGGTGCCAGCGGTGCAGTGCCAGAAGGACGGTTGATGGCACAGTCTCATCGGTATAAAAGTTAGGGCAGTGCCTGATCCTGACCAGTAGTGAAAAGCGGAGGCAGTGAAAGCCGTCTGCGGCTAACGAGCCCCTTGCCAATGCTCCCCTTGCACCAGCTGTTAAATTGCCTGGGATGAAAATTTTGGCAGGCTGGGCGTGTAATGAGGATCTGCTAAGGGTGCGTGAATCCCATGGAGGTTTCCACGGCCTGGGAGGGAGGGCAACGAGCAGGAGTCGGGGGGGAAATCCAGGACATAAATCAGCTGCAGTTTCCATTTCTTGGTCTTGCTGGACTTGCTCTCCATCCTGCTGCTCCTGCTTTCCCAGGGCTTGCTGAGACAGCTTGTCCTGCTGCCAGGAGCCGATGCCACCCCTCGGATATGCACCACTGAGAACTTCAAAGAAGCAATGCTCTCAGTCCCCACTGTCCTCCAGGATCTCCCCACAAAGCCTGTGAGCAACGAGGTGCTAAAATACCCCTATGGTAAGTAACTCCCCACAGCATGGGATCAGTTGGCCACCTCCTGCTTTTGTTGAGGAAGGCTCTTTGCGTGGGGCTGGGCACAGAGCAGGAGCGGATGGTGAGAGGGTGTCCCCAGCATCCGCTGTTTCTCAACATGTGTGTGGGGTGGGATCCCTGTCTGAAATCCCCCTGGAGAGCATTGGTGCCCCTGCCCAGATCCCTTGGCAGCACTGGGCTCATGCCCATAGCCCCATGGGTGCCAGCCCCCAGGCTTTTCTCAGCTGCTGACTTCCCAGCTCAGGGCTGGGATGCTGTTTCCCCCATTCCCAGGTGCTTGTCATCAGGATGGGGCCAGGATGTCCAACCCTCTATGGGCACAGGGATGAGCCTCGCTGCTCCTCTGTCATGTGCCCTAAGAGGCGCCTGCCTTGCTCCTCTCCATGCCCAGAGACTGACACGAAGGTGACCCTGGGGTCCCGTCCACCCTGCACCAAGCAGGAGAAGGCGCAGTTTTGGTTCAACGCCTCCTGGCGAGGGCTGTACCTCTGCAACGGCAGCACCTGGATTTCCTTGCTGGAAGGTACTGGTGTGTGATGCACTTTCGGCGCTGGAGGGAGGCTCTTGCAGCAGAAGAGGAGCAGAGATTTGCCCTTGACAGCAGCTTGGGGCAGAAACCAAGTCAGGCAACAGCAGAATGATGGGGTTGGGGTGTCTCCTTGCCTCTCCCCTGCCTGGCCAGGCTTCGCTTTGCTCTCAGTGCCCACATCGACACTTCCAGTGCAGCTCTGGATTCAAGCGCCTCTGTGAGCCATTTCCCCAATCACTCACATAGTGCCCACGTTGTCCATCCATGTTATCCATGTTGTCCGTCCCTCCTAGGGCTTCTCCGACCATGAACAAGCCCCAACTCTGTCCAAGCAGGACAGCTGGCCCCACAGAGACCCATGCCTAGGGTGCTGGGTGCTCCCTGCCATGGGGTCCCAATGGCGCAGGTGCTCCCAGTGCCGAAGCACTTGTGGAGTGGACAAGAAGGAGCAGAAAGGCTCAACAGCTTCCAGAGATACCTGGAGGAGCAATGGGAGGGTGGTGGAGGCAGGTCCCCTGTCGTCCCAGCTCTGGTGACCTTCATGCAGAAAATAGTGGGGCAGCATTGGAGCAACAAGGTGGCAAAACAACCAGAGCCTGGAGAGATGGACGTTATTCCATAACAAAATGGATTTTGCCCACTGGTGCTCTCCCACTCACTCCGGGCAGTCTGCCCAGGATCCCTGGTGAGACATGGAGGATGAGGCATTTCCGCAAATGAGCTGTCCTTGCCCCTCTCCTGGGGTTTTTCTTACGCTGGTGCCCATGTGGTGGGTTTGGATGAGCTGTTTGCTCCCCACAGGTGCTGGCAGTGGCTGGACTTCACATCTTTTCCTGCCTCTGGAAGTCATCAGGATTGGCACTGTGTCCTTGTTTTCCCAAGGAGACCTCATGCTGGGATCTTGCTGACCTTGGTGCCAGCAACACTGGTCCTTCTTGTAGCCTTTTTCCTGCCATTTGTCCCTTCCAGTGCCCACCTATCTGCCATTGGGACCAGTCTTAGCCTTTCTGTTCTAATTTCTGGCATTAATTCTGTCTGAGCCTTCTCTAACTTCTTCCAGAGCTCATGCTGACTCCAGCCAGAGAAAACATCTGGTGCAGGGCTGCTGCAGGTGGGTACGTGTTAACCCAGCTGGTCTCAGCAGCCCAGGCCCTTTCACTGTAGGTCTCTTCCTCTCCTCCTCATTCTCTTTAGGACAAATATATCAACCCACTTTGTAAGAAGCAATCAAAATCCATGGCACATCATTCTTCCCCCCTCCCAGAGGAGCCTGCCTGGGAGAGCATTTTGCAGCCCTGCCCTCTGCCGGAGACCAGCAGGGGTGGATGGGGCTGGATGTGCTGCCCAAGGAGACCAAGTCAAGCCTTTTACCACCCCCTCGGGTTTTGGCCCTTCACCACCAGCAACACCACAACCTTCATTTTCCCCCCATAAAGCTCCACAGAGCAGCAAGTGCCACCGAGCCTGCTCTGCTATGCAGTGTGGGGCACCTCTCCAGGCAGGGTCGTCTGGCTTTAACCTAACCCCTCTTTTTTTGTGTTCTCCTAGTCAAAGAACGGCTGGACTATGTGGAGGAGTACCAGAACCTGATGACCAACTCTGAGACGATGGGAGTTGAAGTCTTCACCATCCCAAAGGTGGGACTGTTCGCAGCCACTGCCAACCGGCACACCCCTCCGGGATCAGCCATCTATAAGTGGACCGATGGGAAGTTTGTGCCCTACCAGAACATCCCCACCTACCAAGCTCAGTCCTGGAAGTATTTCACCATAGGAAAGAAGGTAAGTCTGCCTGGAAGGTTATTACAGAGCCTTAATATTTCAGTATATTAAACTGCAATTGCCCAACACTGGCTTCTCTTCACCTAGCCCTCACTCTTGGGCATGGTTTAGGAGGTGAATTGTTCTCTTTTCTGTCTTTGATGGGGTCACGCTGATACACGTATTCAGCCAGTATGGATCTATCCTAGGGACTGTGGGCTGCCCTCTGTGTTTTGCTATTTTTGCTGAGACACAACTACATCCACCCAGGCCATTTTCAGCAACTGATGCTCACAACGTAGGTAGTTGCGTATACAGAGTGCTCAGATCTCTTCCCTGGGGATCTCCAGCGTGTTTGCGAGGTCAGCCTCCAAAGCCAGCTGTTGGAGTTGGATCCCCCCATGTGTTCGAGGTCATTTCTAGCAGGCTCTGCCTGTTCCTACCTCAGATGTAGTGAGTGCCAGTGTCAACATGTCCTTCGCATGCAGACCGCATCGTGCAGCCTGGTCTGGGTGTCCTCATAGTGCAGCCTCCACCCTGGCCAAAGGCTGACCCCCCTGGAAAGCAGGTTTTGCTGCAGTTCACAGCAGGCACTGTGAAGTGAGGCAGGAATCACCCCAGGCAGTGGCTGTGGCATTGCTCTCAGGGACACGGAGCTCCTGACATGGGAGCACAGAGAGCAAAGCTCTCCACCCTCCCTAAGCTCTAACTGTGGTGAGCGTCCTGCCATGCTTAAGCTCTGCTGTGGTCTCAGAGATCTACCTGTGGCCTTACAGAGCCATCAGAGCCCATAGCTCCCTCCCAGAGACCCACTGAGTCCAACTTTCTGCATTTTTAAGCCCTCTTACTTTTAAATCATTCCAGGACTTTGGAGCCCTCTGTCCTCCCCTGGCAATCTGCCATGGGACTTCTGCACAGTATCTGCCTGGTTCCTCACCCTGGGGAGCTACTTGTCACTTTGCAAGAGCCCCAGTCCAGCCAAACAAACATCTGGTGATGCTCTGTGCCGAGCTTCCAGGGGAGCTGGGATCGTTCCCACTCCAGCATGACCCCTTCTGGTTTTGTCACCAGATGCCACACAGGGTGGCTGCAGGGCTCCCCCATCACAAGCCACGTGCTCCAGGGTACAGAGGGATGGGCAGAAGCCTCCAGGCTTAGTGGCACCAAGAGCCCTGCTGTTTGGATACAAATGGGCCGTGTCCCCTGATGGTGGCATCTTGCAGAAAACCTGGCCAAGCCCCAAAAATGCAGCTGTGTTGCAAAGCTGGCTCATAGAATGGTTTAGGTTGGAAAGGACCTGAAAGATCATTTAGTTCCAACCCCCCTGCCATGGGCAAGGACAACTCCCACTAAACCTGGTTGCTCAAAGTCTCATCCAACTTGGCCTTGAACACTTCCAGGGATGGGGCATCCACAGCTTCTCTGGGCAACCTGGGCCAGTGTCTCACCACCCTCAGAGTGAAAAATTTCTTCCTGAGATCTAATCTCCCTTCCTGAGATCTACTCCCCTCTTCCAATTTGAAGCCATTACCCCTCATCCTATCACTACATGCCCTTGTAAAAAGTCCGTCTCCAGCTTTCTTGTAGGCCCCCTTCAGATACTGGAAGGCTGCCGTAAGGTCTCCCCGGAGCCTTCTCTTCTCCAGGCTGAACAACCCCAACTCTCTCAGCCTGTCCTCACAGCAGAGGGGCTCCAGCCCTCAGATCATCTTCGTGGCCTCCTCTGGACCTGCTCCAACAGGTCCATGTCCTTCTGATGCTGGTGGCCCCGGAGCTGGACACAGTATTCCAGGTGGGGTCTCACCAGAGCACAGTAGAGGGGCAGAATCCCCTCCCTCGCCCTGCTGGCCATGCTGCTGGGGATGCAGCCCAGGATGCAGTTGGCTTTCTGGGCTGCCAGCGCACATTGCCGGCTCATGTTGAGCTTCTCATCCACCAACACCCCCAAGTCCCTCTCCTCAGGGCTGCTCTCCATCCATTCTCCACCCAGCCTGTATTTGTGCATGGGATTGCCTTGACCCACATGCAGGACCTTGCACTTGGCCTTGTTGAACTTCATGAGGTTGGCACGGGCCCACCTTTTGAGCCTGTCCACGTCCCTCTGGATGGCATCCCTTCCCTCCAGCATGTTGACCGCTCCACACAGCTTGGCGTCATTGACAAACTTGCTGCGGGTGCACTCAGTCCCTACATCCATGTGGCCAACAAAGATGTTAAATAGTACCAGTACCTGCCACCCCCAGCACTGCGCCTGCTCTGCAAAGCTCTGGCTGCACGCTTGTGGGCAGGAGATGGGAACATTGCTGGCTGGATTTATCCACTGATGGGAACCACCCTGAGACTCCCCAGTGGTAGTCTGGACCCACACCACCCCCTTGCCGCGATGGCTGCCAGGGAAGAGAAGACAACCAGGCTCAGGAGCCCCAACTCCCTGTGGTTCCTGCACAGTGAAGCACCCATGTTGGTGCTCACCACGTGCTCCGGGTTTGCCTTCAGGTCTTCACCCAGAACTTACTCAGACTTCCTAGGAAGGATGGCCCCTCTCCTGCACAGCTGGGGACAGGTTTTCTAGTTAGGGGTAGCTGGGTGCTCCAGAATGTCTGGGGACAGATGCAGGCGCCCTGCGTGCAGCTGCCTGTGCTTGGTGTGTTTCTGCCTGGAGATGATGACCAGATAGGTGTTGCAACAGCAGTGGTACAGACCTCTCCAGTTAGCCCAGGTTCCTCACACATGTTGCAGGTCTGTAGGTCTCAGTACATCGTTACTGCACCAGGACCTGCTGATGGTCTGCTGGGATGGGGTGAAGAACCCTGGTGGTTCCTGTCAGTGAAGATCAAGGGACTTGCAGGCTCCTGAGTTGCTAGGTTGGATCCAGGACTTTCTCTTCCCTCTGAAGCTGTGTTTCTGGAGATGCCCTGAAGGGACTCCCTGGACTGGGACTTGCAAGGAGAGCTGCCCGGCGCTGGGGACGCACCTTCCCTGGAGGGGTCTGTGGACCCAGCACAGGCCACCACTGAGGGGGAAAGATATCCATCCGTGGGGGTGGCTGAGCCTTGTCTGGACAAAGCTGGTGCTGGCAGGGGTCCTGCGCTGGGCAGGAGGCAGGAGACCGACCCCACTGACTCTTCTCTGCTTGTGGGCTGTGTCCCTGTGCTTCTTTGTAGCCCAAACTAGGGCATAACTTCTGCCGCTCCATGCAAAACACACGGGTGTAGCGGGAGCCGGCATGCCACACCACGTGCTCCTGCGAGCTTGGACATGCTTCCCCCCGCAACGTGAGGCCATCTCTGCTGCTGCACGCTTGTCCCTGATGCTCGCAGGGATTTTTTGTCTTGGTCTGGAAAATGTTTTGTCTCAGGGAATTGTTGTCATTGTTATCATTGTTATCATATCTGTGATTTTTCTTCTGAACAACCTTTCCTTACAGGGAAGGTTTGGTAGCTTGCATCCCCCTCCCTCCCCAGCCTGTTTCACCAGCACGGCTGTGCTCCCTGTCCCTGGGGCTGGCAGGGCGTGAGCGGCCGCAGCACGGCTCTCCCTCCGCTCAGCTCCGAGGCTGTGGCTGCGTGTCTCGTCCCTGCCCTGGTTCTGTGGGCAGCAGGCACTGCTGCTGCCATGCACAAAGAGCCACCGGGTCCCTGTCCCAGCTTCAGGTGCACTGTGCTGCTCGGGGGTCCCTGCCAGCCAGGGTTGTCTCACCCCACAGTGGCCACCTCGGTCCCTGGCCCCACATCCCATGGGTGCCTGCCCCAACTCATCCTATCTTCACCCCACCCATGCTTGTCTGCACCCCTTTGAGAGGAGAAAACCAAGATGTCCTGGCTTGTTATTTTTCAGATCTTCCTAGCAGTGGCTAATTTTGAGCAGAATGACAGGGGTCAGGAGTTCTCTGTAATATACAAGTGGAGCCGCAGGAAAGAGAAGTTCATCACGTACCAGAGGATCGCCACGCACAGCGCTAGGGACTGGGAGGCATTTGTCATTGAGGGAGAGGCTTTCCTCGCAGTGGTCAACCACAGAGAAGGTACCCAGCCCTTATATTCCCTACTGGCCTGGCTCAGCTGGGACAGGTGGCCCTGGGGTGACACCGGGAACCATGGGCGCCCCACCAGAGCATCCTCCCATTGCTGTGGCAACACTGCAGCTCCCTGCGCATCCTCTGCCAGAGTGCAGTGCAAAGTCAGGGAGTCTGTTCCCACAGCTCAGAGCACCATGTCCCTCAGGAAGCCCGAATCCTTGCAGACCCTCTCATTTTAGGAGAGAAAAGCACTTGGGGAAAGTGGATGACATGGTCCCCCTCTGGGTTTCTGATGGCAGGTGTCTTTGCTGAATGTCTCTGCTTCTTTTCATTTGTTTCCCCAATGCTACATAACATGGTGGGGCGCTGAGGGCAGCAGGTGCCTGGGTTTGCAGGTGCTGAGCCTTTTGAGAAGCCAATGCATTGGCCTTGTGGGCATATAGGACACCGAGGGAAGCTGAGACAGCCTGCTGGCATCCCGCCCTCCTAGGGTACCCTGCAGGCATTGTGGGTTGGGGCACGCACACCTCAGCACAGGGGATGAATGGGTTGATACCACAGCCCTGGCCCTCCAGGATGCTCCCCGCCGGGTTTGGACGCCGGACTGATGGGCTTCCTCCCTGCTGTGAGGGCTGGCTCCTGGGGCATCAGCTTCTCTGGCACCAGGCTCAAAGCTGGTGGCAGGTTGCTTGGACACCTACTGCCTGTGAGCTGAGCTAGAAACTCCCTATGTCACCTGTTGGACCCCGCCATGGCCAGTTTGGATGAGACCTATTCCCGTGGCAGTGGCAGCACAAACATGCTTCAGAGGCCATGCACATCTTGCAGGGGTTAAGACCATCATGGCCAGCCAAACTGGGAACGTTCCCCTTAGCAGGTGGTGGAGGGTCAGTCCCTGAGGAGGTGCCACTTATCCGTGTGGCCATTTCCCACACATGCTACTCTCCCTGCAGCCCTTCTTGCCAAAGTCTCTTCCGTTGCAGTGGAGATGATTGTAAACACATGGTCCTGCTGCTGCTCAGCCACCAGAAACACCAGTGGGGCCAAGCCGAGTACAGCAGTGCTTAGTGAGAATGGGGTGGAAAGGTGGTGCTTCCCCCCATCCTGAAGAAGCCAGCTCTTTATTACAAGAACAGCTCTGGATGGAGGGGTTGTGCCAGGCTGAAGGTGCAGAAAAGTTTTTAGCTTTAAAGCCAGCTGGGTCCCACACGGACATGAGGTTGAGATGCTTGACTAGAGCCCAGGAGCTGGATGGAGAATGTGCTTCAGTGGTGGTGGGCTCAACCCAAGTGCTCAGCACAGGGCAGGCTGTGGGCTATGGCATCCTCTCCCTTACTCTGAAGTTCGTGCCGTTGGTGGGGATTGGCACATGGAGGTCCCTGACCGGCTCTAGCACTCAGGAGCTAAGCATGGGGGACCTAGCAAAGGAGCGCTGAAAAATGCCAGTGTAGTGCCGTTCCAGCTGTGGCCCCCTCCCAGATGTGCAAGCTTGTGTGCGCAGGGTGACGGGGGCCCATAATGTTGGTAGCTTAGGGACTCGGCTGGGACTCACCCAGTCCCAATTGAGTTGGGACTCGACTGGGCAGAGGTTGGCCACCCTGGGACTCTGGCACAGTGCCTCTGGTGTGATGCTTGTGTGGGGAGACAGCACCCTCCCATCCCTCCTCTGCCAGGGGCTGCCACAAAGCCACCACCACATACTCGGGAACAAGCTGCCAGTGTGTTCAGTGGGGATGGAGGCTCTAGGTAGGGATGGAGGCTCTACGTGTCTCTTTGGCTACTTCTTGGGGAGTGATCGGTCACTAGCAAACAGCCTTGTAACCTGCCAGCAAATATTTACATAGCTGAACCTCTTTCTGGGTCTTGCTTCTTACGCGAGCCAGGTATTCCTTTTCCTCATGCTGCATGTCTGTCTGTCTGTCTCCTCCAGGGAATAACCACAACATAGATAGCGTGATATATAGGTGGAACCCCAGGACAGGGTTGTTTGAAACCAACCAGACCATCCCTACCTCTGGAGCCTATGACTGGGAATTTTTCACCATCGGGCCATATTCCTTCCTGGCTGTGGCTAACACATTCAATGGCACATCCACTAAGATCTACTCACACATCTACATCTGGCTCGGTGGCTCTTTCCAGCTCTTCCAGTCTATCTTGGTAAGGCTTGGCCTAATCAAACTCTACTCCTTGGTCCCCCCTCTGGGTGTAGTCAAGCCAGGGAACAATTACAGAGACAGATGCTCTTCAGTCCTCTGGAAAGGCAGTGATAGTTTCCCACTGATTCTGTCATAGGGGTTGAACAAGTGAGGTTTATTTTTTTCCTTGGAGGGTTTTAGGAGTGAGTAACTTCCCCGCTGCGCCTCCAGCAGGTCCACCCACACCTTGCAGCAGCCTTGGCTTGCAAAGGCTTGTCCACATCAAGCTTCTCGTGTGGCTTCCTTCCCCACAGACTTTTGGTGCTGCTGACTGGGAGGTCTTTCGTATCGGGGAGAGAGTCTTCCTGGCTGTTGCAAACAGCCACAGCTATGAGAACGGGATACCGGCACCCTCTAACTTTTACGCCATCAACTCCTCTATCTATGAGCTGAACATCACTGCCCAGATGTTTGTCAAATTCCAGGACCTCCTCACCTACAGGTATCTGTGCAAAGAGTCAGGGTGCTCCTCAGTCCACATCCTTCCCCTGAGCAATGTGGAGGTCTCCTGGAGGACTCATGCAGGCTTGCATGCTGCCAGGGACCAAGACTGGTGGGGAGGGCAATAGGTGACAGGTCCTTGGCACCGAATCCCAGTGGGAGCTAGGAGAGGGCCCTGGGTTTGTGAACAAAGGTGGATTTTCCCCTGGGATTTCTTCCCAGGAACAGCTTGGGAAGAGCAGGGTTTTCAGAGTGGCAGAGATTGGTGTGGGGTGGGCTCAGCCCCGTGGACATGTGGCCCTTTCTTTGGCTGGCCACAGAGAGGCCACCTCACCTGCCCCTCTGCTTGCTTCATCCCCAGTGCCCTGGATTGGGAGTTCTTCTCAGTGGGAGACGACTCTTTTCTGGTGGTAGCAAACTCCTTTGATGGCTTCACCTTCTCCGTTAACAGTATTATCTACAGGTACTGCTGTGGGAGGAGGAGGGCAGGGTTGGGGGTTTGGGTGGTTGTTCCCAGCAGGAACAACCCTGCTGGGAGCCCAGTGCGGGGGCAACCTCTGCGGATGCTGGTGCATCTACCCAGGGGGAACAAATAGGACAGCTTCCTGTTTCTGGAGAGGTTTCTGGGCAGGAATGAGAAGCCCCAGTGAGGGACATCCCACCCTGAACTATGGTGGGAAGGTGGGAGATACCAGCCCCATGGCTTGGCTATCCCACCCCCTTTCAGGTGCCCAGCTTGTGGCCCAAGAGCTAACTGCCCTCCCCGTGCAGGTGGCAAGGCTATGAAGGCTTTGTAGCGGCTCACCACCTCCCCACTGTTGGCTGTAGAGACTGGGAGGCATTTCACACCGCCGAGGGCTCCTACCTCCTCTACTCCAGTGCCAAGCAGCCGCTTTCCAAGGTGCTCAAGCTGAAAACCACCTGAGGTGCCTAAGACACACTCAGCTCATCACCAGGATCTGAGCATCAAGGTGAAGATGAACCAGTGCCCAGGGATGGCTGCAGCATCAGCCCTGTGGCCAGCTGGTTGTGTGCTCCACAGGATGGGGAGGGGGAGGAGGGGAGCTCCGGGGCTCCCTGCAGCCTTGTCCAGGGGCTGGCAAAGGGGCTGTGACACTGCTTTTGTGCTGTTGCTCCTGGGCAAGCTCTGCTGCCACGCTCCAGAGGCATCTGCTATCCAGGCTGCCTGGTGCCCGGGCGCTTCCCCAGGCTCACTGGGACTCCGGCACTTGGCAGTCTCCAGCCAGAAGGGGCCCAGAGGTGCTGTTGGTTGCCTCCAGAGCTCATGCAAAGCCAGAGAAGAAAGAGACTGAGCAGAGCATGTGCTGCCAGGGTGGGTGCGTGACAGTGGGGAGAAAATGGCATGTGAGAAATTGGGGAAAAAGGTGGCTTCAGGCTTGGCTCTGGCCGCCCAGCTCCTGGGGCTGCAATGCTGCTGAGGACCCATCTGGTTTGACATCGCACGCCACCCTTTGTGTCCATCTTTGGTGGCCTCACCACCTCATCCCACTGCCGCAGGTGCCTGCCTACACTCCCACTCTGCCATGGCCAGTTTTGGTCATCCTCGCCGAGTGACGTGTGTATATTGTACAAACTCATAGATTTGTATAGGGACCGACGCCGGTCCTTGCACCCCTTTGCATGAGGTTAGCAACACCCAAGCAAACCTGCTGTGCATTGGGACAAGTCCAGCTACCATGGGGATGGGAAAGACCCCAAACTGCTCCAGATGAAAGTGTGGCCCCTTTTCTTTTCCTTGCCTTTGTCTGTGGAACTCTTTTGCTTAACTAGAGCTCTAATAAACTGTGTGCACCCAGCCTTCATCCCATGCGCAAGCTGCGAGTACCCAAGCTGCTCTACCCATGGCAGAGGCTTCCCTCCACTCAACAAGCCACCCCCAAGCGAGATGGGGCCATGTCGGTGGCCATAGGGACAAGGTGGCCCTGAGCACAGTGAGGTGTTGGGGTGAGGGTGCCCCTTCACCTCCCCCAACCCAGGACCCTCCACCTCTCCCAACTGGCCCAGAGCATCACTCAGCCTTCCCTGGCCCCAGATTTCCC
The DNA here is from genome assembly GCA_008921705.1 of Burhinus oedicnemus. Taxonomy (NCBI): domain Eukaryota; kingdom Metazoa; phylum Chordata; class Aves; order Charadriiformes; family Burhinidae; genus Burhinus; species Burhinus oedicnemus. Next base: position 63,545 of record VFFE01007214.1, on the reverse strand, counting down.
ACTAGGGCTGGGCCACCCACCCTGGCGCTGGGGAGTCCACAGGAGATGCCAGCCCCCCAAGAAGGGGCTGGGGGTGACACAGCCTGAGCCATCCCAGGGTCCAGGCCTGGGAGAGCCACCGTGGGCAGCCCCTGCAAACCTCCCTCCTCCCCCAGCCCAGCCACAGCTGCAGCTGTCTCTGCCAGGAAGGACCATGTCTTGCTTGTGAAAGAAGGCAGAACTTGATTTGCTTCCATGGCGCTTAGCCACGAGCAGCGTCCCTAATTCGGCCCTAAGGAAGGGCAAGATAAGGCAAGACGAACCAGACGAGATGCAGAGGCACCATTTGGCCAGCTGGCCCCTGCTTGAGGCAGGCTGGGGTGATGATGGAGGGGTTGTAACCTAATGGGAGTTGAGCTGGTACATTGAATTTAGGCTTGCCTGCTTTGGGAGAGATTGAATTAGAACAAGCGCAACCCCATCGAGCACCACTGCCCTCCCCGGATGGCCGGCTCCCAGTGCAGTGCAAACCTGGAGGGCTTTTCCTACATGCGGGGCTTTATTGAGAAATTAAAGGTTTGGGAGGTCACCCCCAGGTTGCTGGTGGCAGGCAGAGGCTGCTGAGATGCTGCGCAGGGGCTGGGGCCGATGTCCTGCTCTCTTCAAGGCAGGTCCCTCACTGGAGCCAGGACAAGGTGACCCTGCTGCACAGAGCCACCACCCATCCCTCTGCACCCCAGGCTCTGGGGACCTCTTGGCCCCACAAGAGCCCCCACCCTTATCTGCCTCCCCAGGGGCTTGTTCTCTCCAAACCATGTGGACTGCGAGCACGTGGCTGGGGCTGCTTTCCCTGCAAGCCCAGCTCTGGCAGGGAAGGAGGGGTCTGCTTGGGGGGTGTTCCTCCCTGGGAACCTGGGCTCCATACACGGGGCTGCGTGGGGTGTCCCTGGCATCTCTCACCCATGTCATTTGCTCATTTTCAGTCCAGCATCACTGGGGAGGGGCGAAGTCAGTGGCACCCACTTGCAGGACCAGAGCAAGCACTGGAAAATCCCACAGAGAAGCTTTGAAGCCCACCAGGTTGCCACTGGCTCCCTGCAAAGAAGCTGGGAACAGGGCACCCCAATCCTGCGCTACAGGGCAGTGCTGGTGGTTTCTGCATGGCCCTGGGTGCTCGGCAGTGGCTTCAGATAGTCCACGTGCTTGCAGGTGTCCTCTCGATTGTGCCGGACGTAGCAGATCACGTAGACAATGACCATGGTGAACCAGCCAAACATGGTGATGAACATGGCTACGTCTGTGGTCCTCTGACGCACGCTGCAGAAGTTGACACCAGCATCCAGGACCTGGAGCAGTGGCTTGCCCACGTACTCCTCACGCGGGGCCGTGTGGCAGGTGATGTCCTGGACGGAGTCGGGGTCCAGGCGTGCCTCCCACAACACCTCCTGCAAGGCACACTCACAGTGCCAGGGGTTGTTGGCCAGCCGGAGCTTAGCATTGAGTGCCAGCAAGGCCTCCTTGGGGATGCTGCGGATGCGGTTGCTGGAGAGGTCGAGGGTACGCAGCCCAGCAGCCACCCCTTTGAAAGCCGCCCTGTCGATCTTCTCAATGGCATTCCTGGAGAGATCGAGTTCCTCCAGCTGGGAGAGGTGCCTGAAGGCATTGCTGGGGATCCTGGTGATGCTGTTAGCGTCCAGCTTGAGGAACACTGCGTCTTTGGGGATGTCCTTGGGGATCTCCTCCAAGTGCCGGGAGCTGCAGAGGACGGCCTTTGACCCTGCCTGCTCCGTGCACTGGCAGCTCGGGGGGCAGGAGCTGCCCCAGGGGATGCACAGCAGGAGGCAAAAGAAAGCCTGGGCAACGCTGGCTGCTGGCGTGGTCTTGAGGGTCATCTTGCACCTGGCCAGCTCGGCATGGCTGCTGGCGATTCCCCGGTGGCTGCAGCAGCTCCTGGGCAGCAGGGTGGCTCCTCTGCGCTCCTGCAAAGCCTCTCCCATTGCTGGAGGAAATTGGTGGGTGGAGGGAATATGACATGGCATTATTTCCTGGAATGCCACTTACGTCTCAGGTATAATGTTCCCTGGCAAAATGGTGAGAGGCTGGGCTTAGGAGCCCAGAAAAAAGGGTGGAATGATGCTGGTTACTGTCTTTTCCAGGGCAGCTTAATTTGTTTTAAGATTAATTATACCTGGACATAAAGCTGCAGAGATTAAAACCCCTTCCCACCCCCTTCTCGGCACAGGCCACCCAGGCAGGCAAAGGGTGCTGCAGGATGGGGGTGTTGAGACGGGCACAGCCTGGGAGCCTCTGCCCCAGCCTGCTGCCAGTTTCCACAAGGGATGCAGTGATTTGCTGCTGGAAAACAGCAGCAGTGAATTCCTGTCTCACCAACCCCGAGTCTTAAAAAAAAAAAAAAGAAGAAAAAAAAGATGATTTGGACTCCCCGGATCATCAGACTGGCTTAATCACCACAGGGTTTTTCAATAACAAGATGTGGATTTCTTTTGCTTTCCCCATCCAGTCCATGAGGTGGTACAAGTCACGTTTCCAAGGATTTTGCCAAAACAGGAGTTTGGAGGTGACTGTTTTTTAAAGTAAACAAAGAGTATGGTTTAATAGCCTGACTCCAGGGGCTGAAGCTTAAGAGAGGAGCCACTGACTATCACAGTAAAGGGGGTGATCTGCAAACCCCAAGGGCCACCGCAGCCCTGCTGAGGATGAGGCAGGAGGTGAAGCTGGTGGACCGTCTTTCCTCTGCCCCGTGGTACTACTCACACCTCTCCTGCTGCCTTGGTCAGGCTAGGTGGGAAGAGATCCCCATGGAGGGGGAAGCTGGGGGGTGGGACACCTGGCAGGCCCAGAGAGCCTTTCACCCCGGAATGAAATTGTCCATGGTGATCTCATTAGGAGACCAGCTGGGCACTGAGTCGTTATCCCTCTGGTACCAGCATCCTTCTGATAATGGCATCCCCCTGGTAACAGCATCCTTTAAGTACCAGCATCTCTCAGGTATGAGCATCCTCGGGGTACCACCTGGGGGATGCTCATACCTGAGGCATGCTGCCCGTGGACCTGCCCAAGGGTGTGGGACTCTTCCAGCGGAGGTGAAGTCACGCTGCTGGGAAATCCCTCTGGCCCTACAAATGCTGCCGGGGTCTGCCAGCCCAGTCCCTCCGGTGGAAGGAAGGATGCATTTTGCAGCGCTGGTTCCCACCGCTTGCCCGAGCCTGCTCCCGTCCCCGGAAGGGCTCCGAGGGGCCGCAGCCGCCCCGTCCCACCGCCCCAGCGGGGGTGATGCCCAGCCCCGACCCGCCCTCACGTCCTGCCTGGGAGCTGGGGAGCCGGACCTTCCCGGGCGAGGGCCTTAGGGAGCCGGGGCTGCGTCCGCAGAACCGCCCCCCACCGCCACGGAGTCCCGGGGGGGGGGTCCCTTACCGGTTCCGCTTCAGTTAGGCTCCGGCGGGGCGGGGCGCGGCGGCTCGGCCGCGATCGGGCTTCGCCGCGGCCCCGGCGCCGTCCCCACCTGTTGCTGCGGCTGCCGCCGCCGGGGCCCCGTGGACGGGCGGGCCGCGTCTCGGCGGCACCGGGCGGGGCCGGGGCGGGGGAGACGTGAGGCGGGAGGCGGGGGGGGATCGGGGCCTGTGGCAGCGCGGGGCGGTCCGGGCAAGGAGGCGGCCGGAGCAGGGCGGTGGGGACACCCGGGCAGCAGAGCCAGCGGTGCTGCGGGCGAGCAGCCGCGCGGAGCCCTTTCGCGCTGTAATTGAGTGATGCTAATTAGGTATCAGCAATTCTTCTTAGGCCGTGGTCGCTGCTCGCCGGTGCGGGGCTGCGGGTCTAGAATCTTTATCAGCTGCTGTAAGGCAGGATCGCCTCTGCCCTCCCCAGCCATGCCCTCGGCCTGGCCCTCCCTGCGCCCACGCGGGCTCTCAGCCGCGATAGGAGACCACGAGCAGACATCAAGCAGACCAAGAGCGACGGGAGAAGGTTCTGTGCCACCGCCTTGCTTTCCAGCAGCTCCTCACATTGACGCCAAACCTGTCAAGTCATCTCTGCAACCAGCACTGCGGGGTGAGTCTGCAAGCAAAGTGAGTTTGTGCAACAAGACTCGGGGCAGGAACGTTCAAACTGGGCTCATCCTGGAAATGTGCTCCAGGCATGGCCTCCAGGAAGAGCCCCTGATGAAACAGCCATAACAGACCACCAGCCTTTGGTTATTTAATACATGGTTTATTGAGCTGGGTTGAGTAAATTGCCAGACGGGCATGCCCCCCACCCCGCCTTGCCAAGCCCCAGTGCATCACTGGTGAAACTGCAGTTGTGCTGTGATGGCCACTGGTGTGGGAAGAACAGCTCTGGCTGGCCAGTGTCTGATCCATCAGGAGAGGGTGGGGGAACTGAAATCCCTCCTTGAGCAGTCCCAGGCATAATATGGCACCATGGGGCTGTTCCGAGCTATCGAGAAATGTCTCCACTGTGCCTTGTTCTCCCCATGGCAGGCAACAGAAAAGGCGAGTGAAGGACCTCTTAAGAGCAGAGATGAATGGGATGGACAAACTGATGTCCTCTCTCCTGTCCCTACCTGCCCAAGGGACCACAGAGCATGGATCACCTGGGTCCAGCAAGCTGCCCCTTTCTGTCCATGTGCACAAGGGGATGGGACAGGCAGGTGACATTTAGCTGGTGCCTTGGCTCAGACAGAGGGAAGGAGTTCAGCTACAAGACTCTGCTCAGCATACCCACGCAGGATCATGTTACAGTATGGGACATGGGGGGTGGACCTGTGTGTAGCTATGAAACCATAGGTATATAAGCCAAGAGCTGCTCACACCTTCAGAAGTGCTGGATCACAGCTCAGGACCATGTTGTTGGGTCTGAGGCAACCAGAGATAGGGGGACAGCTGCCACAGGAGTGACTTGCAGAGTAGTCAGGAGCTTTAGGTGCAGAAGACCCCAAGCCTTCTCCAGAGCAATCCTCTGGGAGCTGTGGCAGTGGGGCTGCCAGGGCACAGAGCAGGAACAGAGGTGCCTGGTGGGTATCCTGGGTGGAGGGGTAGCTGGGGCTGGCAAGTCCCCAGAGCCCACACCAAAGCAAAGAGCAGGTGGGAGCTGAGAGGAGGAACACCTAGCAGGAAGAGCCCTGTGGCTCTGCTTGGCCCAAGCCCTAGTGCTGTGGCTGATGTAGAAGTACCGAGAGACACGCTGGGGCTGAGCTTGGTGGCTCAGGTGACCAGGATGCTGCGTAGGCACTGCCCAGGCAGCCCCTGCCCCTGGCTGCTGGGGAGGGGACAGTTTTCCTCCCAGAGACCTGCAATGTACGTTCACAGAGGCAACCAAAGTACGTAGTCTCCAGTAGCTGCTCATAGTCTCACAGGTGAGCTGTGGTAGAGCTGCAGGTCCCCACCAGAACCTGGTCTGGGGCAGCAGGAGCCCTGGCCTGTGCTTGAGGACTCAGTAGTAGGCACCGAGGAGGGTTGAGACCTTGTGCAGGAGCTCCTTGTGGTTGGCATGCAGGGGGATCCTCTTGTCCAGCACCTGCCAGCGGATGCAAAGCTCTGGGTCGCAGCCCTGGAGGAACTGGAAGGGGACCAGAGATATCACCTACATGCTGCTGGTGAGGGGATGTGCCAGCCATGCTCGACAGCACCTCCAGTCCCCAGCTGCCTTCCCTTTCTATCTGGAGCCCCCATTGCATGCTGCCCCATGTTCATCCCCATGTTCTTCCTCCACTGCATGAAGCTGAAGAAGCCCACTCTTGACGAGGATGTGATCTGGGTCTGGAGATCAGGCTCCTCTGCCCCATGCCTGCTGAGAGCAGGGTCAGGGAGCTGCGGAGGCAAGGAGCCCATACCGAATTCAGCCGCTTCATCTCCACATCATTTTGGTTGTCAAAGTGCACGCTGATGGCAACTGTCTCGACCCAGGCATTATCCGTGTTGCGGGGGTCGTCAAGGTACCCCTTGTGTATCTGTGCATGGTGAAGGAGTGCCACATTAGCAGAGCCCTCACCACCTCGCTGAGAGCACTGAGAGGCCCCAGGGGTGGTGTAGCATCACCCCACAGCTCCTCTGCCCCGCTGGAGACCAGCGCCCTGTTCCCACTGCAGCTGGAGCCGTGGAGAGCAATTGCAGCAGGCACAGACACCAATGTGTGCAGCCCACCCGCAGGGTCCCTGGGCTGCCTCCCAGAACCCTCTGTGGTGCAAGGCTGTTACAGCATGTCTCCACCTCCACCAGCCATTCTGCCCCAGTGGGAGCGGTGGCCAAGGGGTGATGCACCCTGCCTCTGTACCTTGGGGACACCCATGAGCCCCTGTGCCACCATGGTGTCCACCTGTCCCTGTACTGTAGTGATCCACTGTGTACCACTGTGACACCTACATACCCCTGTACTGGGGTGATGCTGCATGCCCCTGCACTGCTGTGACACCCGCATGGCCCCCACCTCAGTGCCTTGTTTCAGCAAGTTCTGGAACTGGGGCCAGAACTCCCGGCGCAGGATCCACTTGAGCTTCAGTGGCAGCGTCTCACCTGGCTCCAGTGACCCCTGCGCCAAAGCAGATGTCAGCTGTGGGGCCTGCCATCAGCCCAACCCAGCCCAGCCTCCCTCACTGCCGTCGGGTGGTTGCCACCACTGCAGGACATGCCACAAGCTCTGGTGGGGGGGAACAAGCCAGAATGGTGCCTCTGTCCCTCCCTCCCTCCTCCCTCTTCTGCCAGAAGTCCTCAGCTGTGCCCAAACAAGTGTCTGAGTTTGCCTGATTCAGTATCTGGACCTCTCTGTCAAAGGATGCTATGCCAATGGCTTGTGTCATGAAGGACATGTGAGAACTGAAGCCATGGAGGAGGAGGCGGAGGAGCAGGGAGAAGCAGGAGCCGGGGTCAGGGTGGGTGGGGATATGTGATGGGACCACTGTTCCCCCAGCACTCCTGGCTGGAGGGGCAGAGGTGCCTTCTCGGACAAGGCTGTGACACCCATCTTGTGTTTCTCCCTTTTCTGCAGGACATCCAGCTGTCAGCTGGTCCCCATCTCCCCAGACCCTTCAGCGACAGATGTTTCCACCAGCTCTTACCCCGGGCAGAGCCCACACAGCAGACAGTGGGTACTGGGCCACTAGGACTTCCAGCATCTTTTTCAGGCTCTTCCTTATGATGGACCCATCCAAATTCCTCCTCCAGCTGTGAGAGAGGCCCTTGTTACGCTGCAGCTGGATTCAGCTCCCCCCTGCCCAGCAGCAGCTTGATGGGCAGCAGTGGATTTTGCCAGGTCCCAGTCTCTCTGAGATGGCTTTGTGCCTGCTTTTCCATTCCACCTCCCCAGCCCCGTCCTGGAGTAAGGACACCTCACTGTCCCCATGCACTCACCGGGTCACCACGGGGTGCAGGGCATGGTTGGGCCCAAAGCAGTGCAGCCTCCCACGGCCTCGCAGCCCCGTCCTGCCCATGGGGTTCCTGGAAGGGACAGAGTAAGCGAGCTGGGATGGCACCGATGTCCCTCTGTGCACCCTGTCACACTGATCAAAACCCTATACCACTTCCACAAATTTCCCACCACTGCACTGCACCTCTTCGGGGGTGCTGGTTTTTTTTTGGGGGGGGGGGGGGGGGACAACGACGACACAGCCCTGAGGGTGATGTGTGCCATTATCCCTGGCCCACCATTAGCCATAGGGAAGCAGGAAGGGGATGGATGCACCCAGGCCCCCCTGAATTCTCCATCTCATAGAATCATAGAATGGATCTCCCTGGTGCTTTGCCTACAGCTGGGCACCCCAGCTCCCACTGAGCCTGTCTGCTCCCATGGCAGATGCACTCACAGCGGCAGCCCGTCCTGCACAGCGTAGAGGCCGTGGAAGCTCTGCCGGTCAATCAGCCCATCCATGGTGTTGTAGTTGATCTTCAGGAGAGACTCCAAGGAGCTGGGGGGTGGGAGGCAGCCCGGCAGGGAGGGCTGGCTGTGCCACCCAGGGGAAGGGGCAGAGGAGCGGGGAGCTGCAGGGGTACACTCACGGGCTGAACGGGTCCTGCACGGCCATGTCCTTGTGGTCGGCCGAGTAGGCAGGAGGGTCATAGAGAGGGAAGTCCACCTGCAGAGCACGTGGCAGTGTCAGGCCCCTCTTGCATCCCTGCTCTGGTGGCAGGCCCAGACTGGGATGCCCAGGGACGGTTTCTGCTCCAGTCTCTTCCTCTGCCCGGCTCGTGGCATCATTCACCAAGGCATAAAGGGCTCCGGGCCCTGCTCAGGCGCTGAGCTCAGGGTGCCAGCTGGAGGGCTGGTGCCTCTCACTCATGCCTCCGTAGAAGCCAGTGCCAGATCCTGTCCCTGACCCTGAGCCAGCCAGTACCCTCTGTCTCCTAGCCAAGCATCCCCAGGCATCCCTAGCACTGTAGATCCCAACAGGAACGATGCCCATTCACCTCTCCTTGTCCTTGGGAGGGCCTTGGAGCAGGTGCTCCAGGAAGCCACTTGTCCCAGGGCTGGGGAGAACAGGAGCTCCCAAGTGTGACATGGATGCAAGGATGGGTCTGTTCCTCTTCCCATCATTGGTGGATCTGCCCCATGGCCCCCCCTCCCAGCCCCACTGCTCAGGGTCACAGCTCCTACCTGCCAGGGCACCTTCTCATCCGGCACAGGGAAGCGGAGGGTGTGAGACCCTGGGTACGGGAGGTTTCGGGCAAGCACATGGTATGGGGGCTGGCTCTCCTTGGCTTTCCCCTCCAGGTCAACCTCCTTCATCTCCAAGGGTTTGCTGGAGCCTGCGAGGCAGACACAGACAGCGAGACTCCGCAAATCAGGGTCCTGAGTCCGGTGCTGCAGACCGTGGCTCTGCTGAGGGGGCTGGCTGGGTCTCTCCATGGGGATGCTGATGGCCCTTGGGGACCTGGCCCCCAGCATCCCTTCTGACAGACCCTGGAGGAACAGAAGTTGCCCCCTGGGGATGCTGCAATGGAACGCCTCAGCCATGGTCTACAGGGAGGGCTCTGGAGTGGAGTGGCTGCAGGAGGGGCTGGATGGCCTCACAAAGCTCCCAGAGCTCCCTGGACCAAAGGAGCCTCTGCCTCTGCCTTGCTGCTTAACGGAGTGGTGCGAGGGCTGCTCAGCTCTGGTCTGCAGCCCTGCGGGTGCCAGCACGGGGCTCCAGGTTTCCCCAGCGCTGCTGGGGCAGTGACGGGCTCTGCTTACCCATGGGTGGCATGTCCTCTCCTGAGCCGAAGCCATTGCCCTGCAGCGCCTGCATTATCCACCTCAGGGCCTGAGCACTCTGAAGCACCTGCGTGGGACAGGAGATAGTCAGCCCTCCTGGACCCCAGCTGCGCCTTGGGCTGCCCTGCTCCACTGCTGCAGGATACGGCCCTGGCAGGAGGCACTGCTGCCCTTGGCTTGTAGCAGCTCATCCCCCAGGGCGGCAGTGATCATTACTGTGCCCCGATGCTCGGCTTGGAAAACCACCTCCAGGGAAACATTTTTTTCAAAGCAGGTGGAAATGGAAGTGGAAACAGCAGCCGTGCTGCAGCCACCTCAGAAAGGAGATGCCAGGGCCCAGTCCTGCTCCCCGGGCACCCCACTGCTCATGCAGGGTGTGGAGCAGCTTCACAGGGAGGGGGTGGAGGGCCCCCTGTCTCCAGAAGGTCTGGAGGGTCCTCTCGGGCCAAGGAGAAGAGCTGGGTCAGATCTAACTGCTTGGGGTGACCAGTGGAGGCAGGGGTTCATCCCACCACTTCCCACCTTCACCCTGTTCACTTTGGAGTCAAACAGAACATTTCCTATATGCCTTTTCCTCTCAGATGCTATTGTTTTGGCAAGGAAACTCAAACCGTTTGAAGGGGGACTGATTCAGAGGGGCTTTCTCTTGTGCTCTGGTTCAGTTGACTCAGCCCCCAGAAAACCCCACCTTTCTTAGGTAGTTGCTCAGCTTTTGTCTCACCTGGTCTTCTAGAGAGACCAGTCTCTGCTCCACCAGCCCCATCCTCTTCACTCGGTCCAAGTCCAGCAGCTCTGCCAGTATGTCAACCCTGGAGGGTCAGTGCAGAGAGGAGCCCCCTGAGCAGCCAGCCCTGCACTAATCCCAAATCTTCCCTGCCCAGGACACTGGAGGACAGAAGGATGTCCCTGTCTCAGGAGCGCTGGTACCTCTGTGCAATGTCTTGGATCTTCTGCTCCATGTTCTGCTTCTCCTGGCACTGCTGGTGCTGCAAGTAGCTCTCCTTCAGGTACATCTCCCAAGAGAGAAGGGCAGCTTCTTCATTCTTCTCCAGCTTCTCTTCTGCCAGAGGAAGGGGACAGCAGTGCTGTCAGATCCCTGGGCATCCCAAAGCTTGGTGCTGCAGCCCAGATGCCAAGCCTCGTGCCTCGGTGCACGGTGCCATGCCCTGGGGAGAGGGAAATGGGCAGGAGGGGAGATGCTAGTCCTCACTGAGTTGTTCATGGCGTGTGGCCGGCCTGCGGAGCAAGCCTCGCCGGACCAGGATCTGCAGGTGGTTGAGGAGGATGAAGGGTGGAGGCGCAGGCGGGCGGCCATGGTACTCCTCAATCAGGTCATGCCGCTGGAACTTCCAGATCTGGTCCGTGTGCTCCTGGACCTGCTGGAAGGTGTAGCTGGGGCAGAGCCCAGGCGTCAGTGGTGCCATGGGGATGAGGGGGCACATCCTGTCTGTATGGTGCCCCAGCTCCTACCTATCTCCCTGATCACCTGCACCCACTACTTCCACCGTATCTAATCCCCCTTCCCAAAGCGCCCCTGTGCTCTGGTCAGCATGTGCCCCAGGACCCTCCTTGTGCTTTCTCAGCATGCGGTGCCCTGGCCATGGCCAAGCCTGCAAGAAAAGCCAGCTCAATTCACTGTCAGGACCATGGGACCAGGTCCAACTCACTTGAACATGGCAATGAGGAGGTTGAGGAGGAGGATGTTCGTGAAGAGCAGGTACAGGCACAGTAAGATGACCGTCAGCCACTCTGGGAAAATGGGTTTCTTGCTGTCCTCATTTGTCTCTGGGCACTTGGGCTTGTAGGGATCGGTCCCATTGGGGCTGCACTGGTCAATGTTGAAGTTGACCCCTGCAAGAGAGTACGTCATGACTCCACTGCAGCCAAACCTCACAGTGTCCCAGGGAGCACATTGTGCTCTCCGAAAGCGGCCAGCATCAAGGGAGCTTAGCACCAGGCAGGGATTTGACCTCCATCTGTATCATCCTAGGTGCTCTGCTCACTGCCACCAGCTTTGCAGCTGTGACACTGAGCTGGATTGACTCATGCTCCTGTGCCTTTTCTAGTGTGCTCTCTTGACTGCTTGGGCAGGTGCAGTCCCTGGGTGGCATTGGTGGCAACGCTCCCAACGTGCCGGAGCAGGGCTCCATCCCCGTGCCCCGTCATTGCTCCCTCCTGTCTTTACGTTGTGCTTGGAGAGAAGCCCTGTGTAGGACTTCCACGGGCCAACAAGGCAGGAGCTAGGCAGACTGTGGCATGAGCTTGGTACCTCTCAGCCTTGTCGCAGCCACCCTGCTCATGCCACATGCGGTCACAGGCCGGTGTCCCTTACCATCGATGTAGGAGGGAATCTGCCCGAAGATAGTCAGGTAGGAGTGGTAGACCACACCACGGAAAAGCCACTCTACACGTTCCTCGTTGTGGATCAGGATGGCCTGCTTGGCAACCCCAAAGGACACCACCCACACTGCTAGCAGGAAGAGGAAGAAGAAGACATCCTTCATCTGCAAAGACAGAGGGGAAGCAAAACTGTGTCCTGGAGCAAACCCCGCTCCAGGATAGGATAACACGGGTGACACATCCATCCCATGCAGGTATCTGGCTGCTCTAGCTGATCACCCTGGTGGGATGGAGGGGAGCTCTCACCATGCGCTTCACAATGATGATCTTGGGCCCCAGCGTTTTACTGACTGTGAAAATGTGCATCAGACGCAGGCAGAAAATGATAAAAGCCAGTGACAGTATGATGCGCCCAGGATATAAAGTTGATGGGATCAGCCTGGGCACAGAAGAGAGGAAAGGAAACATCTCAGTGCCACCAGTGTGGTGTTTTTTCTGATCTCACAGCATTTCATTTCTAAAATATCAGTGAGTTTCCCCAGAGTACTTGGTGAGAGTTGTGGCATGAAAAACATCTCTCCCAAAAGCAGCTGAAAGCAGAGGCAAATTGGTAAGAATCAATCACATGACCATGAAAATCTTCATTGGCCTTTGGAGGAAGAAATTGCAATTAAAAAGCCTGCACAATTCTCACAGTAGTTTTGTAGCCTACAGCTGTGGCTTGAGCCAGCGCACTGCAGGTGGCTCTGCAACTCACCTGCAAGTCAGCCCTGTGATAAAGACTAGGATGGCACAGATATCCAACTTATTCCAGAAGTCCTTAAAGTACAGGGAAGCCATTTTCACAACCCCAAACCCATCTGGATCATACAACAACTGTTGGGAAGAGAAGAGGGGTTGGGATTTCAGTGAAAGCCTTGTAAGATACTCACGTGCCTTGTAGAGGGGAGGGACCGCACAGACCTGCTGGCCGTCATTGGACCCTCTTGCTTACCCAAAGTTAACCTGAGCCTACAGGGTTTTCTCTAGGGGCATGGAAGGAGCATGGGGAGAGACACCTGAGACATGGGGCTCTTTAGTCTGGTGAAGAAAGGCACTGAGGTGTTGAAGCAAAAGCTGAAAAAAATCAAATGTCAAGCAAAGCCTAGAAATGCTTCTGAGAATAAATGCCCCGAGGGACGAGGTGGTCCCTCCATCTCCTGATGTTTTTGGCTCAAAACAGCATGTCTTTCTGCAAGACGCAGCCAAGGAGATTCTCCAGCCTCAGAGATGGGGGGATCTGTCAGTCCCTTGTGCTGTGACCTCTCCAAATGGATGGTGACATGAGAAGCAGCATGTGAACATGAGCTATGCAGGACCTTCCAGGAGCACCTGGAGGGGTGTCTCTCCCTCCTCTCATCTCCTCCCAGCCTCTGCTCTGCCTGCCCCATACCTGGCGGGTCTCCTCGCACACCAGGGAGAAGAGCCAGAAGTAGATGAGGTACTCCCACCAGGACGGCAATGGCTGGAAGTCAACCATCAGGACATAGGCGAAGAGCAGGAGGAAGGTGAAGTAAGAGAGGATGTTCATGTGGAAGATGACGACAGGTGCCGTGAAGAAGGCTTGGACACGCATCAGGCAGCCCACGGGCTGCAGCCTCTTCTCCCTGTGGGGAGCAGGGGTGGAAGTGGGGCGCAGCTGTCCCGAGAGATGCCACAGCAGCTTCTCTCAGCCAGCCTTGGTGCACGCATGCCCCAGCTGCATGAAGTACCTAAAGGTGATGAGGCTGGTGTAGATAAGTGGGAAGAACAGCATGCATGCGACCACCCGCCAAAGCCCATTGTCCACGCACATCTTCCCCCACCAGACTTTGGTTAGAAAGGCCTGTGAGGAGGGAGGAAGAGGAGCACTAGTTACAGAAGCTCCCCCTGTCAGAATGGGGCTGCGGGGCAGAGCCCCACCACTGCCAACAAGGAACCCTGGATTTGGGGCAGGGGACACTTGGATGCACTACTGCTGGGAACACACCTGGACACCCCCATGGGACACAAAATTCATGTTCTTGGCCTCCAACGCCAACTGCAGACAGGTTGTCTTCCCCCAGGCCTCAGAGACACGGGTGAGGAGCTTCTGGGTTCTCTCTTCATCCTTGCGGTAGCACTCTGTGAACACCCCTGGCCAGGCAGGGACCAGGGATAGAAGACTGAGCTCCAGGGCCAGCTTGGTGCTCAGCAGGGCGCCCACAGAGTCACCCTTTGCAGCAGGATCCAGACATTGCACCATGCAGCAGCACCCTCTGCGCTCCCACCACCACCTGGGGACAGCCCTCACAGCACCACGACCCTGACTGTGATGACGGGACCCCTCATTTGGCACCACTCACCCCACCCATCACTCCCAGACACCTCCTGGGCAAAGCTAGCCAGCCCTGCAGGGCGTGAGAGCTGTTCTGGCTTGCTGGTCCCCTCACGCTCACCGATCGCCTTGTGCTCGTACTGCTCGGCCAGGGCCAGCATGTCATCGATGGTGTCGGTGTCTTCCTCCTCCTTGGCGAGCTCCTTCAGGATTTTGCTGCAGGCCAGTGCAGCCGCCATGCAGTCCTGGCTCTGGAGCAGAGGAGGCCAGAGAGAGCGTGGGGCTCTGTGCCCTATCCTGCAAGTCCCAGCAGTCCTGCCAGGCCCTCCATGGCTCCCACGGGAGGCAGGAGGGTGTCCCAAGGAGACTGCGGCTCAGGATGGTCAGCTTGCTGAGACAAGGGCTGAGCTCTGCTCCCCTCTGGGTGCAGGGGCACTAACAACCACCATGGGGAATCCAGGGACACCCCTACTCTCCTTGGGGGGAAGCCTTGGGTGACAGGATAGTGTGACTCCACGGCTCTGCACAGCATGCTCACCATGCCGCCAGCCACTCTGCCTCTTGCCCTGGGGATGCTGTTTATGGGTGGAAACCTTCACCGCCCCAGCTGCCATGCCCCTGTGTCCTGCCTGTGGTGTGCTGAGCCTTCTCTCAGCCTTTGCACATCACCTCTGCCCGCAGCGTACGTCTTGGCTGGGAAGGGAGGGATCATGGTGCGTGTCTGGGGATGGACAACACATGTCCACAGGCTCACTAGCTGGCTCCCATTTAGCTGGGGGTCAGGATGCTTGCCTGCTGTCCCAAATGCCAGCAGGTGTGATCTTTCCTCTTGGGGCTGGGAGGTTTGGTTCCATCTGAGCCTCTCAGCTAGGACCGACAGTTCTGGGGTATGATACCTGGGCCCAGATGATTTCTGCAAGCTCCTTGCGGTTCTGGACCACAGCCCAGATAAGCAGGTCACGGACTGGGTCCATGGTGAAGGTGACTCGACCAGCAGAGCGCTTGTAGAGGGACCGGAGACTTGACCCCTGAACCTGCAAGCCATGCAATGGTCAGATCTGTTTCCCTGCCAAGAAGCTGCAGAAAGCAGACAGCTTCTCAGCACAAAGCCACCCTTGAACCCTGGGTGCCTGCCTCCACCACCTATGGAAGGGCCTTTGCTGCAGATAGTGGGGTGGCCAAGACTGGACTCAACCTGGAAACGCCACTTTTTCTAAAGCCAGGATCACGTAGGGATGTGCCTATCCTGCCAAGTGCACCCACCCCACTGGGTCCTGCCCACCGGAGTCACGCAACCACCTGGTGCTGTGGGTGTAGGAGGGTGGGAGTTGCACCCTGAATGTGGGGCAGATGACTTGGGCAGGGCTTTAAGGGACTTTAAGTGGGATCTTGAGCAGGCAAAAGGACAGAGACCCAGCTGCACCAGGTTGGTTCCTTTGAGCCAGTGTCCCCCTCCCTAATGCAACCCTGCCACCACATAACCTGGAGATGCGTACATTCAGCTTGATGTGCGGGATGGGGATGGAGAGCCGGGGCCGCTCCGTGTGCTTGGGCTTGGGGTAGAGAGGCTGCGTAGAGCAGCCTAGAAGCTCCCGCAGCACCTGGGAGACATGGTGCAGTTGGATTCTTGGCATTTTGGAGCCACCTGTGTGCTCTCTCTCCTCCAGCAGGACCTTCTGCAGCTTGCTGTGGAAGAGGCAGGATGGTGCCATGTTGTCGTAGAGGTAAACCAGGGTGTCCCAGGTGACAAACTCCTTGAGACGCACTCCCTGCTCCAGGAACAGTTTCACAAACTCTGGCTTGTTGGAGATCAGGGCGGCTGCCATCACAGGGTGGAGATCTGTGGGCTGGCAGGCCAGAGGCAGAGGTGAGGGGCTCCATGGCCTCAGAGCAGGGCCCCACCATGCTCCTCACTCAGATGGGGGAAAGTTTTTATCCCTGAGCACACAAGGAGTTTCTGGGTGTGAAAGAGCAGCTGGGAGGTAATGGCACTCATGGGACATCCCCCAGGGACACACTTCTGGATTAGTATGCCTTCTTCTCTGGCAATGAAGCCCTCTGCTCTCTTGGCTGCTGGGTGGAGGGATGGAGTAGGGTAGAGGGTAGTCCCTCTTTCCCCAGATCACAAGGATGCACCATACAAATGAACAGGACCTCACAGGCTTGTCCTCTGTGCACAACTCTTCAGCTGAAGGATCATGGTGCTGCCAGCTGGATCTTGGCCATGGGGAGACTGGCCACTCCCGATAGTCACCTAGTTCAGCCTTTGTGGGGTTTTCCTTTCCAAGGCAACCTTTATGTGTGCTCAGAAGTGTAAACAAAGCCCGTGGGTAAGGGGGTACATGTGTGTCCTGGCAGGAAGGTACCTGATGACCCTCTGCCACAGCTTGGTTTCAGCCTCAGCTTTTCATACCAGCCACATCGGTCCAGGGCTGCAGCACCTTCTAACAGCCCTGACCTGCACTGGCTAATCTGAGAGCCTGCCTCATCCTCCCTTCCCAACAAAGCTGTAGATCATGTTCAGGCTGTGCATTTTCACACTATCAAATATTTCCTTTTCAGGATCTTAGTTCCCACCAGCCCCTCCCAGTCCCATGAAAGGCACGTGAGCTGGGGGAATCCAAACTGTTGAACAAAATAGGAAAATCCCTTCCAAGTACCCCAGCAGAAAGGACAGAGAACCCTGCTCAGCTTCGACTTTTCAACAGTCAGATCAGGCGTAGGATGGCAGAGCTGACTTGTGCTGCTCTCTGCCCCACTCTGTAGTAAAGTTTGAGCAGGTAAGTGCGACGCTGGGTGAGATGAGTTTACAGACAACTTGCCATTTGACAACATGGCATGAGCAGCAACCACAGGGCAGAGCTGGCAAGAGGTACTTTTGGCTCTAGGTTGGTGGACACCGGGTTTCAACAAAATACCAAGCAATCACCTTTGTAAGCCAAACAGGACCTGTACAAGCAATGAATTGCAGGGTGTGCTCACCTCTGTGTTGGGTGTTTGAGTAAACTTTTGAAAGACAGGACAGATTAAGAGCCCCTGGCAATGTGGTGGGAGTTTAGGGTCCAAAAGAAAAGCCCTCAAAAACTCTCCCAAGGCACAGCTGAGGTGAACAGTGCCCTCAATATCCACAGTCCTCAACTGGGACCTGACAAGCTGTAAGCCTGACCAGACAAGCAGCACTTACCTTCCACTCATGGTCATCCGTGAAGATCTCACTCCGAGCAATGTCCACCCTGTTCCAGGCCACAGCTAACTTCAGCTGGTGGTCCCAGTTCTCACGACCAAAGTGGTCCTGGTTTCGGGATGCTACATGGAAAGTGCATGTATTAGAATAGAGGATCATTTATGCAGCAAGAAGATACCACCTGGAAGCCCCCTTGGAGGCCTGACTCTTTAGGAGAAACATCTCTCCCCAATCAGTTCAGCATCACAAGATTTGGGGACCCCTCTGGTGACCCCATAAGTCAAGCAGCTGCAGGAGGTGACTTGTGACCCCATTCCATTCATCTTGCCCCATTCGCCCAAGGAGCTCCCCACCACTCACCTTTGAACAGGGCTTGGAGGATGGCCACGTCCACGTCCTGCTGGCCATATTTGCCCTCTTTGAAAATGGTCAGGAGCTGCCGGCTCCGCACTATGTCTTGGATCTACAAGGAAAGTGGTGGGCAAGCAATCAGCAACAGCATCTCCTCCCTAGCGCTTCCTGCAGCACCTTGTCCTGCGTGGGGCAATTTCTTGCTCCCCTTGGGTTGCCTGCAGACAACCTGCGCTGTGTCTCCCAGCCTGGCTGGGGCTGGTCCCAAATGGTACCTCTCTGCCCAAAGCGAGCAGGCAGTGGAGGAGCAGAGCTCGAGCCCTTGGGGTGCCCAGCAGAACAATGCAGAACATGACTGGGGGGAAAGGGATGGTCAGCAGAACAGGAGTCTTAAACTTCACGCTGCGAGCCTTGCTGCTCATGGACAAGGACCCCTGGGACCCCACAAGCTCAGTGAGTGGAGCTATCTGCCTGTAACAGGCTCACCTTCTTGGTCCACTCCACCAGCTTGCTCTCAGTGAAGAGTTCATAGGTGTTGTGGAAGAACATGCTCAACTTCTTCTGGATCAAGGCAATGGTTATCTTGGGCACAGGCAGGTTGGCCACCTGTGCGATGACATCGGCCACACGCCCAGACCCTTCCACAATCACACAGGGGGTCCCATTGGTGATGGCATTGTAGATGGTCTGCAACAGAGCAGGGAGGCTGGTCCTAATCCCACTCAGAGGCCAGCAGACCCTCTCTGAGCCTAAGAGAGGGCTCTGCAGCACTCCCATCTGGCTGCATTTCAGCTAGTGTGGCACCATGCTCACACTGACAGCAGAGAGCAGCACCCCAGGCAAGGAGTGGCCCTCTGCCACCACCACCTCCTTTCAGCTCTGCTGGGAGTGGGCAGGAGCAGCTCCTTACGTCAAGTGTCCCGGGGCCTCCTTCCAGCACCACGCACACAATGGGGATCTTGATGGCGACGCCTGTGGGGAAGCAGAGCCCAGGGTCACCTCGCTGTGGGCAACCCCCCTGCCCCATGCAGCTGAGTGCAGTCCCTCCTGAGTGGTGGGGTGTGAAAGGCAAAGTGGGAGCACTGCCCGTGACA
This sequence comes from Burhinus oedicnemus, assembly GCA_008921705.1. Classification (NCBI taxonomy): domain Eukaryota; kingdom Metazoa; phylum Chordata; class Aves; order Charadriiformes; family Burhinidae; genus Burhinus; species Burhinus oedicnemus. Next base: position 45,061 of record VFFE01007214.1, on the reverse strand, counting down.
TGCCAGGCTCCAGGAGAGATGGGAGACAATCTCCTGGCAGTCTGGAGCATGTGTGTGCATGCGTTAGAATAGAAGATCGTTTGCACAGTGAGAAGATACCACCTGGAAGCCCCCTTGGAGGCCTGGCCCTTTGGGAGAAACAACTGTCCTTGATCAGCTCAGCATCACAAGGTTTGGGGACCCTTTTGGTGACCCCATAAGTCAAGCAGCTGGCAGAGAAAGGCTCTTTGATTTGTGTCATTGAGGAACCAGGTTCCACATTTATCATGACAATCCCCTCAAACCCCTTGCCTGGATAACCTCCAGGGAAGCCACAGCCTCCCCTCTCACCAGAGGCCAGGATGGGCACCCCTTACCAACGGATGTCCCACTCCGCCTTGTGCCCTCCCCTGCCTCAAGCCTGGCTATGTGTTGCCATTACCTCCTTTCACCTTGGTCTGCTCTGAAATGAACTTCTCCAGTCTGGTCCTCAGGGGGATTTCCACCCCGTACTTCCCATGGGTCCCATCATCCACCAGGATGAAGTGGGAGTGGTTGCTGTCCAGGCATGACAGGCTGCCTTGGTTCTCTTCATCCAGTATGTACTCAGCTGGAAAGCCACCCTGTAAGGTGCGGGAGGAGAGACTCTGGGAAAAGCCTGGCAGGGATGTAGAGGAGCACCAGATGCCTAAAGCAACCAGCATGTGGGACAGGAACAGGCCAGCACGTGGGGACAGTCTGGCCAAACAGCTGTCCCTAACCCCCCTGCAGTCCTCATGTCAGCCTTGCCCCATGCTCCTCTGTCTCTGCTCCACCTGCCCTCACACCCACAAGGGTGCTCCCAGGAGAAGCACAGCACCTACGCAAGACACTGGGTAGGGTAGAGGGGCTTCTCAGCAAACATCAGCCCAGGACCATCATTCCTGGTGTGGCTGGGTTTTACCAGGGCTGCCAGCCACAAGCACGTCTTGAAGCACCTGTTCCCACCACAAGCTTTGGCAGGACTTCCCCAGCAGTCCGGGCATAGGCAAAGCAAACACATCTCCAACTCTGCCTGGCTCACCATGGGGCAGATGAGGCTCTCTCTGTTGTACACGGTCCCCCAGGTGGCTATGCCAATGGTGACAATCTCGCTCTCCTTGTGGCTGCAGCTCAGGATGAAGTCTCGCACTGCCTCTCCCACCTGTTTCATCACACCAGCGTGGGACCCCCCTGTGATGATCCAGGCCCCTGGGGGTCAGAGAAGGGCTTGGGAAGGGAGAGGCTCTGCTCACAGCAATCTCCTAGCATCCCCCTATCTGGCTGCAGGAACACCTGGTCCTCAGAGACGCTCCATCACCCAGACGATGTCTTCCCTGCCCACTACATCAAGCCCTGGCAGCACAGGAGATGCCTTTTTCAGCACAGTGTTGCATCTCTCAGTCTAGCTCCCTATGAGCCTGTTTGCAGCGACTGAGCAAGAACAGTCCCTCCCTGGTGGCGGCAGTCCAGACACGGACCTACAGGCCTCCTGGGCCAGCTTGGCATCTCTACAGCAGCCCAACTCACTGAACCTGGCATGCCCAGATGACAACCCCCTCTCCCGCTGCAATCACAGGGAGAGCCTCTGCATCTCTTACCAGTGGTCTGGGCCACTTTGACTAGCCCTTGGCGGAAGATGTTCTTCAGCCTTGGCTTCATGATGAAGTTTTTGGCTCCCCCAGTGACTGAGATGAGCAGGTTGGGTGCATCGAGGCCCCAGTGTTGTGTCATGAGGTGGTAGATGACCCGTGGAGGGGTATCCGAGGAGACGCGGACATACTGCAAAAAAGGGAGCATACACAAGTTTTGGGGAAAAACAACAGGGGCAGGGTAACAAGGCACCTCCACCACAATTTCTCCTGTCCCGGCAAAGAACCAGGGACTTCCCACGCAATTTCCCAGCAGAGTCCTGTTGCTGCTGTCCCAGGTCTTTGTGCATGACCCTGTTCCCTTGGGACCAAGCATTCCCAGGATGAACCTAAAGATGAGGACAGGGAACAGCCACTCCTTGAAGCATGGGCCTCAGCATGAAGATCAGTCTCATGGTTTCAGAAAGGGAGCAGGTACAGGGCTGAGAGAGAGGAGAGATCCTGTCCCACGCCCCTTCCTCTGCTCAGGTCAGTGTTGCTTTTGGGGCATTTCCACACTTTCCTAACCTCCTCTCATTCAGGAGGGAAATACTCCCATTTCATCTGCCATGGCAAGACCTGAGTGCTGGCTCCCTGTGCACCACAGGTGGGAAAAATGGATTACCTTCCCCATCTTCTGTCCCAGGCCTGTGAAGTGGATATCACCAAAGGCATCTGTTGGCATTTCCAGGATGTGCCTGCTGGGGTCCCATTCCTTCCCCAGGAAGATGGGAGGTTTGGCAGCATCTTCCAGGTGCTGTTCCCTGAGATAGCCACACTCGCACACAATCCTCCTGAAACGCACACCACCAACTTTGCCCAAAACAATCTAAACCCAAAAGACAAAGCCCACCTTGTCCACCTGCCTCAGCCCAAGCAGGAGGTGTTGGTGTTCTCATTAAGAACACCTCCCACCCAGCTCATCCTCCAGCTCAGAACTTGTGCAGAAACAAAGGCATTTGTGTGTGTGGGGGGGGAAATTAGCAAAAAATTGGTATTTCCACCTTTAGAGGTTTAGGACAGAAATATTAAGGTTTCTCTGGATAAAGCATGGATGGAAATGACTGCATGCAAAAACATCAGAAAGGTTCCTCACTGGGAAACAGGATATCAGCCATGTGGTGACACCAGCAGGGTGAAGGACAAGTCAAAAAGGAGTTTGTGAATCCCCTTGACACCAGCTCCCTTGATAGAAAGGTGGGATTTTTCTGGTGCTGTAGGTTTGTCGCCAAACATCTTTTCTGCTTTCCTGGCAGGGGAGGGGAATGAGGGACAGTCTGACTTACCCAGAATCTGATGTCTGGGAGCTTTCAACAAAGTAGGTGCACTCTTTCTTCCGGATGTTTTCAGGAATCCATGAGATGAGATTTTCCTGAGAGAGCAGGAAAAGCAGCAAAGGGTCAGGGTTTCTGCAAAGGGCCAGAAGTTATGCCAGGGGCCAGACACCCGGGTGCTTGCAGCATATCTGGGTGCTTCTTTTGATGCAAAGGAAGAAAGCTCCATCGCTATCTGCAAGGACAAAGCCAGGTGTACTCCAAGGAGAGGAGATATGAATGCTGGGCATGTACCTCAGATGTTTGGGGGGGTTCTGTCTGTCCCTAAAACTACAGTGATCTGTTATTACTGCTCCTGTTAACGAGTCACTGGATAACTCATTAATGCTTTTCTGGCATGTGTGGCCAATTGCCCCTTCTTCCAGCACCTTCTGGACTTGCCTTTTCATTGCTGCCAGTGGGGAAATGTGCCTTCCGTCTGCTCTTCGAGACACTGCTACTGCTCTGCTGGAGGCTGGGGACCACCTCGAAGTCGCTCATCTTCCTGGGGTCGTCTCCTCTCTCGGGGCACACCTTGTTCAGTTCGGAGGGGAGCACCTTGGTACACCGGCCACGGGCAGCCATGGCTGCTGTCTCTTGCCCCACTTGGCCTCCTCTCTCCTGTTCCTAGGCTGGGAGGTCCTGAACATCTCCATCCTGAGCACAGCAGAAAAGAAGGTGGATACCCATGGACTTAAAGCACTGGGGTGTCCTGTCCATCATTCTCTGGGTGGAGAGAAGCCCATAGGAAACCTGCTGGACCCTCGCCACGGTCCTGACACAGGGGCCACGCGGGTGGTGAACAAGCCTCAGTGTGCACCATGCTGCCCCAGGGAGCCTGTCAGGCTCCGAAAATGGACCCCACCAGGCTCTGCCTGCCAGCACCTCTAGTGGCCCGCCTGTTCTGCTGCTTGGTCCGTCCCCCAGCCCGCAGTTCTCCTCCCTTGCCCTCTGCTGCAGGCACCTGCAGTATTTCTAGCAGCAGGGAGAGCAGAAACCAGGTCTCCCGTGCAAGCAGCCCAAGCATGGCCCCGCGTGGAAAATCCATATCAGCACAGAGACAGGGCACTCCTCCCTCAGGGGTCTTGTGCCCCCCGTGAAGGTCCCCTTGAGAGCCCAGAGCTAAAACCGAGGTGCATAGAGGTGTGCTGCAGAGCGGGGGCTGCAAAACTCCCCAGCCCTCCCAAAGGCTTACAGCCCCCATTGCTGAGCTCCTGAATGGCTCAGCTGCTGGAGCAAGGGTGGAAAAGCTCCTGGGTGTCTCTGGGGCTCCAAGGGGAATGGTGTCCTCTCAGGGGAGCTGTGATGAGATAATGGAGGAAGCATAGCACTTAGGTAAGGCGCTGGTGGGGTCAGCAGGCCTGTGCTTAATGAGGATTTTGGCTGCCTTTCTGCAAACCAAACTCTGCATCACACTGAAGGGCGGGGGGCCCTCAGGGAGGACAAGCAAAATTGTGGCTACCACGGTGTTTCCTTCATGTCCCCTTCCCCCAGGCTCAGCACTGCTACAGGCAGGGAGCAGTGAGGAACAGCCCTTTTGTCAGTCTCATAGAATAATAGAATTGTTTAGGTTGGAAAAGACCTTTAAGATCACCCTTCCCAGGCTCCCCCCGGGAAGTACACAGCGCCACCGACCTGACCTTAGGAGCCAGGTTTTTGACAGGCTGTCTTTCTGCATCAGCATAACACCTGGCAGATCTAATTGCTTGAGCAAGAGCTGTCTAAATAAGGTCAAATACACCCTTAATTCTTGTCCCTGGCCCCCCCGGGTCAGGCAGGGCAGGCTGGTGGGGGTCCAGGGCATGGCCACAAGCAGCCCATGCAGGAAGGGCTCTCACACCAGGTCCCCCATGGGCACCCTGGGGTGAACAGCTGACAAAACACCCAGAATGTCTGTCCTTAAGGGCTCTGGGGTCAAGGGCAGAGCCTCTCTGGCAGCATGCGCTTGGCAAGCACCATGGGAGGGGGGTGCTGCAGCACAGGGCCCCTCACCCTGGGGGCTCAGGTCACCTCTGGGTGGTCACAGAGCCCATGGGGACAGGGGTGTAAAGCCTGGAACACCGCCTGTGAACCACACTCGCCCCCCTGCCCCTCCGCCGGCACGACCCTCAGCGAGGCTGCCTGTACCTTCCCCGCAGCATCCTCTGGCTGCATCACCAGCTCCTCTGCTCCATGCCTGTCATAGGGATTCAGCCCTGTGTCCCTCTCTTCCGGCTGGTAATTTTGTCACAGGAGATGCAGGTGATGAACAGAGAATAGGGCAGAGCTGCCTGCAAGCTGCCTGCAGAGAGGAGGAGATGGCAGGGCGGCTGGCAGCCTCCCAGCAAATCAGGCTGCAGAAGCCGTCCCCGACAAGAAGCCGCAGTGCCCAGGCAAAGCCCCGAGTTTGCTCGAGTGGCTGAGTCACGCTCCCCGCCACCCCCAGCAGCGACTTCCACCCACAGCCTCGGCGCACGTGGCCTCCCGCAGCCAACAGCCCCACATGGGGAGAGACCCTCGCGCCCGAGCCCCTCTTGGCAGGTGTCACGAGCAGGGGCTGCTCGGGGGACAGCCAGAGCCCGGCACACGGATGCTGCTGGAAAGGAGCAGCAGCCTGGCAGCTCTGATGGAGGCTTGGCAAAGCGTGATGAAAAATCACTAACTCTCAATTTCAATCAGTCTTTATAGTCTGAAAATGCATTAATTTTATTTTTATATATATATATAAAATACATATATTAGTTATATATCACCATGATGTGATAAGGTAGTGGCATTCTACTGGAGACTTTGGTATTGTTCATGCTTAAGTAAAACCAGTTAAAGGACAGCCTGGCCCTGGAAAGAAGGACTTTCCTTCTGGGAAGCTTAGAGCTCTCCATGAAGGATAAAGGACAGCTTTATCCCTGGGACAACCACGTTAGCGCCAGCATCCCAGCCCCTCTGACACGCCTTTGAAACCTTCCCAGCATTGTCAGGCATCATGGGTCAGTAACTCTAGCAAGACTGACTCCAGGGACGCCTGGATCAATAGACAAGCAGCAAGAATGCTGCAGAAATAGAGTGGCTTTGCAAAGTTTTACTGGGATTAGCAATTGCTACCATGGGTGTTAGTGATCAGTTGAGACGTGTTGTACCTGACTGCTTGAACGGTATGGGAACCCTGTGTAAAACCACATTCAGGTGCCCCAATTTGGCTGTGACACCTCATGCGCATGAATAAATATTTACCCTTGTAATTCTATGCTTTGCATCCCAGCCTCTCGCCTCGGTCTGCATAGGCCAGGTGTGAATTTTTTTAACACAACCCCCAGGTGAGGAACCTCAATGTCACACTTTTGGCTGTTGCTTCCCACCTCCCCCTTTCAGGTGCTCTCCTCCTCCTGTTATGCTCCGTGCCCTAAATGAAGTGGCTTCTCTACTGGATTTGCAGCCACTTAACTTGCATTTGCCACAAAATTCGCTTAACAAAACCAGCGTTCATCTTCCCCAGGAAACGCGCTAAGCAACAAAACCAAGCCAGGAAGGCAGCCAAGGCAGTGGGTGCCGCAGCAGCAAGTGATTTGGCCGGTTGTGGCTCAGCAGCAGGTATGCCAGGCAGCCCAGGTGACTGTGGCTCGGAGCAAGCTGAGGGTCCTGCAGCACTGGGCCCCGGCCACCCCCGATGGCTCTTGCTGGAGAAGACTGTAAAAGATCATGGGGCAGTGCCGGGAGAGGGCTGGGGAGAGAGGTGTTGCTGGTTCTCAAACACAGGCACATCCTTCCGGTCTGGGGCTGAAGCTCTGTGCCCTGCTTCATGCTACGATGAGCTCAGGTGCTGGAGTGACGCATGAAACCAACAACCAAAGGAAAATTCGGTGGCGCGATGACAGCCTTTAGCTGGCTTTCCAGCCAAAGCATGTAAGTTAGCATGGGCCATCTATGCAATGAGTTCTTCTGGTTTCCTTGAACTAGGGCAAACAGCTGAGACATTTTGCTGGCAGAACAGATGCCACTAATAAGGCAGCAAATAAAATCCATGTGCAATGCTTTACAGTTCACTTGTAATTAACTCTGCGCTGCCAAAAGAACTGGAGCCAGAACTGCACATTAATTACACATTAACGTGAACGTTCATCCACTCTCGGCTGGCTAGCTCTCTGGAGACTGGGGCTTTTATTTCACTTTTGCATATGCCAAAACCACCATGGCCTGGTGGGACCTGCATGGAGCCAGCATGCTGGGGTGGTTCCTGCTGCTCCTCCTAAAAGCCCAGCTAAAACCCAGCAAGGCTGAGAGCAAATCCAGGGAAGTTAACATCCATTTGCGGCAGTGGGAGGAAGGAGGTAGGAGCACGAAGGACTCCGGCTGCTCTCTGGGGGCTGTGCCCGCACACATGTCCCATGCCAGATTGATGTTTGTGAACCAGAATGCTTTTTCCTGCCAAGAGCAGCAAACCTCCTGCCAGTGCTGCAGAGCCTCCGCCGGGATCAGCCCCTTGCTCCAGGTCTCTCCCAGCAGTGACCAGCTGAACATGTTCCATCTCAACATGAGGGAAAACTTCTCCACTTTGAGGGTGGCAGAGCACTGGAACAGGCTGCCCAGAGAGGTGGTGGAGTCCCCTTCTCTGGAGATACTCAAAACCCACCTAAATGTGTTCCTGCCCAATGTGCTCTAAGTAAACCTGCTTTAGCAGGGGAATTGGATGAGATGATCTCCAAAGGTCCCTTCCAAACCCTGCCATTCTGTGACCCTGGCTCTGTGGGAGCCTCCTCTCTCGCCAGGGCTCAGTCCTCCCAGAAGCCATCGTGGTGGAGACACCGCCCTCCTCGGGTTCAAACGCCCTGGCAAGGGAGGCCACGTGCCCTGGTCTGCCAGGGGAAGGGGGTCCCTCCCGCGTATTCACCCCACACCCCAAAGGCATTGTTTGGGCCCATTTCTCCAAGGAGTTCCCATGAAGGATGCCTCCATTCCAAGGGCCTTTCCTGAAGTGACACCTCTTGCATGGTGGCGACAGAGCCCAGCACCGGCTGGGAGGAAGGGAGCATCTGTAGTGGAGGCACCATGGCCACCAGCCCTTCCCCGGGCAGGACCGGGGGCACATCCCTGCAGGGGCAAGCAAGCCGGTGCGGAAGAAACCAAGCACGGGCCCTCTCGGCATCCCTGGCGCTGGTTCTGGAAATAGCGGCTTGGTGGCTTGGCTCCAAGCCTCGCCCCACGCCCTGGGCCAGCAGAGAAGCACCTGCCCCCGCACACAGCCAGGCCAGGTTTTGGGTACAGAGGAAGGGTTTTGCACTGGCTGGCACAGCAGGGCAGGTACCGACAGTGTGGGATCTTTGGCAGCGGGACCTGCTACACTGCTACCTGGACATCTGTTACCCATATTCAGCCATGTTTGTATCCTTCACTCCACTTCCATCCATTATATATGTCCAGGATGGATTAGTGGGGCTCGGTTACACGTGAGAAATTCCATCAAGGGGCTGGAATAGAATCAAGAAGCAGCAGATTAAAGCCTTTAAACACCGATTGCCCAGCGAGGATCCATTACAGATTCAGCCTTTTAATCCCTCCCAGACCCCAGCGTGGGCTGATGCCTGGCACAGAGTGGCTCTTGTGGTGGGATGAGCTGACGCCACCCTGCAATATGGCCACAACACCAGAGCGGGTTACGCTGTGCCTTAAGGGGGGGATTCTGCCAAAAGCCCTGTGAAGGTTGGATCTTCATCCAGGTACCAGAAAGCTGCTTGCAGACGTCCTGCCTCCTGCTCCCCTGGAGTCCTGGGGAAGGACAGAAAGGGCCACCTCAGTGCCTGGTGTGGCCTGGAGCCTCCAACTGGAGGACGCTGCTCAGAGGATGTAACTCTCTGTGAGATTTTCATCTTTGCATCCATCTCCGGGGAAGAAGGTGCTCAGAGGCCATGGTTGCCCTGAGCTTGTCTGCCCTTGCTGGGGCAGACACAGCCCCTGAAACTCTCAACACAGATGTTTGGTTCCACTTGCTGGGAAGCAAGGTCTGCCAAGGCGGCAGGCAGTGGTGGGCAGCAGCTCAGCACCAACACTAGGAGCTCCCCAGCCACCCGCTCCGCAGGAGGGGATGGAGCGGGGCGGCAGTGAGGGTCTGGCACCCTTTGGGGCACCTACCACTGCACAGCTCTTGGGGATGCCCCGGAGTGGGGAAGGGCTCCAGGCTTCCCTGAAGAGACTCCCGAAATAAGGAGGCACATCGTGGCTGGGGCTGCTTCTCCCGCAGGTGGCTGTGCCGGGGCTGCCTCCCCAGCCCACAGAGTCTCCCCGCGGGATTGCAGTCCTCCGCAGCATGGGGGTGTGCGGGACCAGGAGAGGAGAGGAGGGTCTCCCCCAAACCTCCACCTCAGCCTCTTTCCTCGCCCTGGCCTTCAGCAGGGCAGGCACTGGCCCCTTCAGGATCTGCTTGGAAGAGTCCCAGGGGATTCCCCCTTCCCCTTCCCGGGGTGCATCTCCGCAGGGATGGGGATGGAAGAAACCAGTAACGGCCCCTCTCCTCCAGTCCCAACATCCACATCCCTTCCTCTCTACCACTTCTTGAGCCACACCCCACCCTCTCCCCAAGTTCCCACAGCCACATCCCTCCCTCTCCCACCGTTCCCAGGGCTGTATCCCTCCCACTCCTCAGCAATGAGCAAACCGGTAGGGAAGGAACCAGGCGCAGCCCCTCCCAGCTCCCCATTGTTTTTCCCTCAGAAGCAGAGCCAGGGGAGGCGGCACCCATGGTCTCCTGAGCCCGACTCTTCCTCCCAGGCCCTCTGCAGCCATGATGGATATTTGCTGGTTTGCCGTGGATAGCAGAGCAAGCTGCGCCTGTCACTCCTGGCAGCTCCTGGCACTGCTGGCTCATGCCCGGACACCTCCAATGCTGCTGCTGGGGCTTGGTGTCCTTTCAGCTGCTGGCTGGACTTGATGTCTCGATTGTGGTGTCAGGACTTGATGGCTGTCATGGTCTCCAGAACCATGACAAGTTTATTGGCTCCAGTTGGCATTTTCAGCTTCAAATACAGGAGCTCGGGAATCCAATGTTGGATTGTTTGCTGCCTCCTCCACTTTTACTGAAAATACTGTTGTAGCACTACATGCTGAAACCACCTACCTGAACTCATTTTGAGCTTCCTACAAATACACTGAGAATGCCACCGCAAAGCTCAGAGAAGCCTGGGCAGCCACCAGAGCAGACATTTCCAAAACAGCAAAGGTTTTAAATCCCTTTGGCCAAGGTGGCTCTTGTATCCCAAAGGAAGCTAGAGGTACAGACCAGACCCATTGTGCCCTCACGCAGTTTCTGCACAATGGCTGGTATCAGAAAGCTTGTGAGAAAGAAATGTCACCACCAAGGCCTTCCCTAGAGCCAGACACCAACCACAGAAAGCCTCTGGATACAACCAATGGAGAAACGCAGCCATAGCCATCTCTCCTACCTCTGCTGTAGACCAGAAGCAGTGCTAGACCTTTGCCTCCCTCACTGCTGAGGAATTCTGTAACAGATTTCATGAAGGTCAAAGGCCTAACCACGACTCCCGAGTTAGAAAAAAGAACTGCCGAGATCCATCCCCACTGTTCACAGTTTCTTTTGCTGCCTGTTGGCTCACAGTTATCACCCAAACTCTTGTGATATTCTGCACTGAAGCTACGTAAGGTCTGGTCTTAACATCCAGGACTGCCCCGAATCCTTTCAAGTCAGCTGGACGGCAGCATCAGGATCGAGTCCCGAGACAGTTCCCTCCATCCTACAGCAAGACATAGGCACTCCCTCTGAATATTTAGGCCAAGTTTCATTAGGCAGGAGCTGTTCTCAAGGCCTGTCCCTGCACTGCAAATCCATTCCTGATCCTGCTGCTTCCGTGGCTTTATTCAGCTTGCGGAGAAGGGTGCAAGGAGGTTGGATCTGCAACCCAACACCTACTAACGAACAGGCATCAAAAAGCCCCTCTGTAACCACTGCCAGAGCAGAGGGATACACAGACCACACTGCAATCACGCCCAAAGACACAGCCATAAAAATAAAAGCTTTTTATTTTTATTTTTTTTAATATACCATTACAGAAACATCTGAGTAACATTCTCAACAGGACAGGCAGCTCCACAGCCCTGGGTGTGAGCACAGGCAGCCAGCTCCAGGGTCTGCCATGCCATACTCCCGAGCTGCTGCTGCTCTGGTGCATGACGCCCTGCTCCTCACCCTCGACCGGGAGACCTGGCCCTCCCGGCGTCAGGGCGTCACCTTTTTGTAGGTAATGTGGAGGTGCTGAGTCATGGGTTGTGTAGTGGTTGCCATCGAGACAGTTTGTTCGAGTTTCCCATCGGAATTGAGCCTGAATTTTCTAGTAATCTAAAAGGGGGGGAAGAAAAGAAATAAGAAAATCAAGTAAACAGCATCCACAGGCTAAATTCCTTACCTGCACTTTCTACCTTCCCTTTGCCATCCTTGTGTTTGTGTCAATGCACCACAGATGGAAGGATATGCTCACTACAGCCATGCAAGTAAATGAGAAGTTTTCTCTCCTAAAGAAGGAGCCCTTTCCAAAATACCAACTCCACGCCCCAAGACCATTATCCATGGAGCAACGCAGTGTCCTGGCACTACTACTGACATCCGTCCACCACAAGAGCAGCTTGCAGCTGGTGGCTCAGGCAGATGCTCTGCCCTGGATGACGTCCCCAAGGCAGCCTTCAAAACCACTCGGGCTCTCTGCAGGTCACCACACCGTGCCAGAGTAAGGCGTTGCTCATGCTACATGGGGAGATCGGAGCCTGCTGAGCCTCGGCTTGCACCTGCAGCCAGGCAAGGGTTCAGTGCTGGGGCAGGAGGGAAGAGCAGTGCCATCCATTGAGAGGGCTCAACAGGCGACACTGTCGCCATCCCTCCACCTGGGCAGGCTGTGAGTCCATCTGTGCTGCACTAAACGTCAAGAGAGGCAATTTGGGGTTGCCCTCTGGAGCTGGACCACTTGGGAACCATGCAAGCAGATGGCTGAACCCAGGCTTTACCGGCTTCCAAACTGGAGGAGGGAGCAGCTAAGCATCCAGTGTTCAGCACAGATTGTCAGTCTGCTCCTAGCTGTCACCAAAATAAAAGAGAGAAGTGGGACCGTCCTTTTTGAACCTCAGCTCCTGTCCCAGAATAATGCTCTGGAGAGTGTCGCTCCAGCTGCCCGGCCTGGCAGGAGAAGGGCCACGTAACCATGTGAATGACACCAGGGCATGGCAGCTGCCTGAGTGAGCACTGCTGTAAGGAGGCAGTTTGGCACTGACTCGCACACCCAGCACTTTGGCCCTTCGCGTGAGTTCAGCACAGATTGGCTCCACCTCAGCCAGAGGAGCTACTTATACTGCCCGGTGGCCACTTGCTGCTTCCTGTGCTGAACACAATCTCAGGGGCAAACAGAAACAAAGTCCTGTGGACAGCAGGATAACCTGCCAGTATGATTAATTTGCAGTAGCTTAAACCAGCCCCATTTAGAAATTCCTAAAATGCAGAGTCTTTTACAAATGCATTTGTTTCCAGTGAAGGTCACTCAAGGCCAGTCTGCGTGCTCCAAGACAGCGTCCTCTCTGTTCACCCATCTGTTCCTACACCCGCAGTGTGCCCTTAATGCCAACATCCAACACATCCCCCTTCCAGGAGGTTATTGCCAGCTGAGAGCGAAGCTACCCAAGGCTGCTGAGGACACACCGCTGCTCTGACATTCATGGAGGCAACAGCAGGGTCATACGCAAACAATGTTTTGATTAATATTTGCTGATTAGATGGGGCTTTCTTTGTAATGCATGACAGTGTTCCTCAAATACCCCAAGTGAGAAAAGGCAATTAAAAGAAACACAAAAGACGCTCATATTTAACAAGAAATTATCTCACAATGTCTGATCTTAGCTCAGGGTTTCTGAATGGCTCATTTTTTTCTGACTGGACCACTCTAGGTCAGACAACAAAGTCAGAATGCCAAAAGGAGGAAATGAAATTAAATGGGCCAAAAAAGAAGGGGATTTTCTCTTAAAAGTGAGCTTCAGTCAAAAGCTGGCTGATGGTACCGTGGGAGGGCAAGCTCCATGTATACCCAAGATGCACAGGGAGACTGCGACTTCCCACACAGAAGAAACATGAAGCACTGGGAAAGGGCCATGGGAAATGGCTGAATTCAAGGTAAGAGACATCCACTGCTCTCCCCTCATCCACAAGTCCAGTCATTTTATCATAGAAGACAACGAGGTCAGCCAGGCACCATTTACGCATGGTAAAACCATGCTGACTGTGCCCAATCACCTTCTCATTCATATGTGCAGAAATCTCCAGGGGCTGCAGTGAGGCTGACCAGCTTCTAGCTCTCCAGGTTGACATTCAGGTGCTTTCTGAAGATGGGTGACCCATGTGGCATGGGTCTCCAGTCATCAGAAAATTCCACTGATCTCCATCACCTTTCAAAGATCACACAGCAGCCTTGCAGGCGCATCAGCCAGTTCCCTCAGTACCCACATACTGTGAGGACAGTCCTGAAGTCTAAAAATATTTGAAAATGTGCCTGTTCTCCAGATGCTCGCAGGGGAACGTGAGCAGGGTGTTTGGAAACAAACCGGGTCTAAGAGTGCTCCTCCGCTCCCTGCAGAGCATCTCATATGCACCAGGTGGGAGCTGGGAGCTGTTCGCTCCTCAGAGAGGCAGGAAGAGTCTAACAGGCTGCAATTGTGCCTTATGTCCCGTCAGCATGGCCTCTAGCAGGGACTGCTCCTCTCTGCCCACGCAGGAAGCTCCCTGCACCTCAGCACAGCTATGCCTGCAAGTGCCTGCAACACAGCCCTGGTCCAGGGAACAGGTCTTCCTGCCTGAATTATGGCTTGGCTGAGCCACAGCCATCCCAAATCACTTTTCAGCAGGAACACAACATTATGGTGAAGTTTTCTCAAAATGAGCAACTAAAGCAGCAGCACACATGACCTTTTCACAACACTTGTGGTCTCTTCTTTTCCATGGGCAATCTATGCTGTTCTTGGTGAAGAAGAAAATACATTGGGAGCTGGTTACCTGCCATACCCTCTCATTCCACATGCTCCTTCATCAGCAAGGGCCTCCCAGATACTCACTGCGACGAGTACCTAGGCCTGAACTGCCCTCAGGTGCCAGGGGAGCATGGACCTTCAGCTCGGGAGGTCTTCTCTTCCAGCCTTCACCCAAAACCAGCCTTGGAGTCCTCAACCAGTAAGACATTCGCTGGCTTTCTGTTGCTTTCCCCCTCTCCTCCTGCCAGTCTATCTGCTCACATTTCAGGCAGTGACTCTGAGAGGGTGGTCCATTTTATTTAAATGTTTGTAATTAAGAGCTCCGCTGCCTTGGTGATATCCGTAGTATTTAATGGCCTTATTGCTCCTGCTATAGAAAGGAGGCAATACAGCTGCTCCTGGGAAAGGAGAAACCCAACAACTTAAAATATGCATCTGAAAGCAAAGGAGTTAGGACTACCTTTCCAGAGTTAGGATATTGTTTGTGTAGGCACATACAATTTTTGGCATGTTAGTGAATTTAGGGAGCACACTTACGACACTGGCTGCATCTGCACAAACTTGTGGTCTCAGTTATCTATGGGTTGGTTTCATAGCCCATAAAAACTAGGTTGCAAAATTAAGCTTTAATTCCAGAATAAGACAATACTGTATTTGCCGCAGCCACACCTCACTTGTTACCCTCCAAAAATTGCAGTCAGTCACTTGGTTCACATACAAAAACAAAACAGATGCAAGAATGTGCTAGTACCTACTCTTCGTGAGAGCTTGTTCAACCTTGCTGTCTTTCTCAGCTGCTAGTCAGCCAAGACAACTTCATATCTCCCAAGTAACAAGCGACAGACCAAGACGAAATGGCCTCAAGTTATGCCAGGGGAGGTTTAGATTGGATATTAGGAAAAATTTCTTCACCAAAAGGGTTATCAAGCATTGGTACATGCTGCTCAGGGAAATGGACATACCTTATGTGTGCACCCTCATACTGTAATTAATCCAGAAGACCGGCATTAAGAAATAACACCACTGCCATACAAAGGTATTTAGACAAGACTTTCCTATTCTCTTTCCTAAGGATCTGCTACTGGCCACTGCTGGAGACATGATTCTGGGTTGGCTGGTCTGATTCAGCACATCAGTTCTTAGCGATCCCTCTGGGTCTCGTAATGTATGAAATACCTTCTGAAGGCTGTTACAGAAAGGATAAGCTAAGATGCCATGCAATATTTCCAAGAATTCCTTTTGGCATTCTGTAATTAAAGTATATTCATCAACCTGTCCTCTCAACTAGACACCTTCTGGGGCTAGCAATACTATGTGAATTGCTCACAGCGTGTGCACTCACCTGCTCTACGTGGGGCTTCTTGGCAAAGGAGATCCTGGCTATGGAGTGAGAAGCTATAGACAGCTCTTGTCCATTCACCTCCCCTTCCTCCACCTCCACCAGACCTAGTGGGAAGCAAGGTCATATATAATTAGGCTACAAAGGTTACTTAACAACGTCACAATTATTAGGCTATGTAATAGACCACCACTCTCCCTGAAGAATGGTTTTATTTGACCTAGCACGTATCAACAACTGCAAATCCACACAACCTCAGACATACAATGCTGCTTAGAAAAATCTAGCCAGATAGAGTTACTTATACTGCGTGGGATGAGTATCGCATTGCAACTGGCAGTTTTCCCTTCAGCACCTGCTCTGGAGTTTTAGACACAAATTTAAGCATCAACTGGGTTTTAACAGTCTTTCACTTATAATAATTTAGATGTGGTTGCCTCTCATTCAGTCCCTGTAAAGTGTGTAACAAGTACCAAGGCACTACATCCAGACAGTAGGGAGATTCCCCTAGTTTAGGAGCTAAGAAAAAAAGACTGTACTGAGATTACTCTCCAAGGGAACAGGAGGAGAGAAACTCCCCTGCTTCAGAGGCTCTTGGTAGTGCCACAGGCCGGGCAGGGCTAATGAGAACCTGCAATACAGGTCACACCACTCCTGGATGGAGAGGCTGCAAAGGGGGTTTAAAACCACCGCAGCCCCGCAAGCTCTACCCTGCCCCGCAGAATCAAATATGGCAAGTGTTGACATTGGTAACAACAGTTTAAGTGGGATGTTAAATCTGACCCTGCTTAGAAGGAGCAGCTGGCTAAATATGACAGTAGCAATAGAAGGAGAACTCGAAACCCAGGAGCTCATGAACCAAGGCATGCACCTCTCTATTTCTACCACAAGGTCAACTGTGGCCATCTCACAGGAGCAGTGGGAATGAAGCATCTTATCTGTACACGTTCCCCCTGCCTCCCCACAAAAAAGGACAAGGATGCTATGAAGGCATCAAAAATGTCACCTGCCATCATTAAGGCTCAGACTGCAATTCTTGTTACAGAGGCAGAGGTTCTTTTGGTTTACAAAGCTACATCTGCAAATACCAACATATCATTTGAGGAAAGGATACCTCTCGAGGCTCCTGCATGAGCAGTATTTCGACTTGTAGTCCTTTCCTGTCACAGAAAGCTAGAAAGTCACACTGTCTGGGCAAAGGCACATAGCCAGTCCTAGAAACTCAGAGCATTTGACACAAGATCATTCATTAATTTATTTTCACTGTGGGTTCAGTGCCAAAGAGCAGCCATGCTGCTCTTTGGCACTGAACCCACAGTGAAAATAAATTAAATGAAACTGTGAGAGGTGCAATAATTTTCTGGAGAAGTGATGAAATGGCACACCAGAGTAAGGACCTCTTCTTTTCCCCAGCATGGATATCAGGTGTGTACCTGTGTTCTGGGCGCTGATGAAGGCCACCTTATTAGTGTCAGGTTTAAGGCGGATGAATCCACATTCTCGGTGCATGGGCTTCCTGGTGTCCGGATGGAAGGCGTTGAACCTGAGGGGAAATCAGAATACAAAAGCTGCTGTTTGTTGCACTAGAAATACAATGTTTGGCCTGGTTTCGTCTCAGAGGAAATGGTATTTTATTTAACCACATGATTGCCTGCAGTATTATTTGAAGAGTAAAAGACTGACAATGCTTCATGGTTGGGAGATGTAAACATGTAAAAATACAGTTACTTTACAGGCACAGCTATTTCTTAGAGCTGGAGTTAGTTATTTAAGTTCAAGCTTCGTATTTTTTAGAGCTGGAGTTAGTTAAGTTCAAGCTTCATACTTTTCACAGCTCCTGGGTCTTTCTAAGACCTAGCTCAGAAACTCCCTCAGGAAGTCAAACATTTCACAGAAGCTGAAGCCATACTCTGTCTCCAATACTTCCTTTTCTCAAATAAATACCTGGCATTACAGTATCTTCTTTATTTAGCTTTTAAACCTGGCAAGGGGTTTTTTTGTATATTAATTGCTGCAGGCAGTAACAGAGCAGACTTATTTCTCCCACCACCCTCTTCAAAAAGAAAAAAAGTTCAGCTCAGATTCTTATTTATTCTTCATGAGACCTTAGGGTTTTATGTTTGATCACCCACAATGTGGGTGATCATATATATCAAGCATGTTCATGTATTTCATTAGTGCTACAGCATTCCTGAGTCTACACAGGTAACCGAATTAAAGAGCAGCTTACATACAATAGCAAGCTAGGTATTTATATAACGTAGTGGACTATCCTATCAGTGTTTCTTTATTGTAGACTAATCTCTTTCTTTTCATACTGTTTTTCATAGAATTTCCCACTCTGCATCCTTCTACAGGAAAGGAGACAGAGGCAACCTCATACCTGCTGCTGCTAAATCTGTGCCCAGGATTCTCTCATGCAGCAGCAGTTTCTGTATGTGCCTCTGTCATGCAACTGGTATGTGCCTGCTGGAAACAGTGGCCGACACCAGTCCCCTTGGCCACCATGACCTGTCCTAGGACTGGGGATAGGCTGTATCATCAGCTGCCACCCCAATGGTAACAGGGCAAGTGTGCAAGAAGAGCTTGACCAAGGGGCTTGTCCAGGTGCTGGCAAGTGGCAAGCTGGAGCAATTATTTATTAAAGAAGCACTGAGAGCTGAAAAGCCCAAAGCAAGTGTTTCCTATGTGAAGTAAAGTATAATGAATCACACGGACTCAACATTTCCTAGAAGACCAGCAGCACAAGGTGCAGCACATGGCACAAGAAACCCATGGGCTTCAAAGAACTGGAGACAAGGAAGGGGGAGCACAGCTAAGTCATGCAGTTAGGGAGGAGTCTGGGTGCCTTGCAGCTGCTTCTGGCTCCCTAATGTCCTCTGGGTACAAATACACAAATTACTCCTCCTGTTTGGCTTTGTCTCTATATAAAGGACGTCTCCTTATAACCATGTGGCTATAGGAAGAACCAGGAACTAGACTTGTATCGGTGATGCAGGCCTGCATCCCTGCTAAGGACTGTCCTAGCATCTCAGCCTCTGTGCCCTGCAGCTAGTGAAGCAAAGTACCCTACAGAGTTGTGCCTCGTGGTGGGATTATCTGAAATCAAAGGAGGAATGAACTTAAATTGGCCTTCTTTCAGTGCTTGGAGTATTCAAGAGACATACGGACTGTCTTAGAAGAGTCAAGTGGCACTGCTCCATGAGCCAAGGAGGCACAGGGTCTCTGTCCTCCAAGCCTGCTGCCTACTTTCCTGACGCTCAGCAGCTCCGAGCTATAGATTTCCTTGGCGGGGGGGGGGAGGGGGGGGAAGCAGCACAACTCAAATCAGCAACTGTTCAAAAGTTGGAGACGGAGATGTAGACAGAGCATGACTGTCAGAGCTTTGTTTCTTTTGGAAACTGGACTAAAAATGTCACATGCTGAGCTGGTGGCTCCGTCACAATGTATGGCACACACCAGGAACACGAGGCATCTTTCACATAGCGTTGGCATCTTGTAATACTCTTTTCTCTGGTTTTCAAAGCAACAAATTTTCCAACTCACCCCTCCCAAATGAGTATTGGAACAGCACTGATCATGCAGCTAACATGTCACTTCTCTTCCTCCAGATTTGTTTTTGATTTCTCTTAGAACAATTACTTGCAGCCAAAGCAGTTAAGCTATGTGCCTCCTACTCCACATAGTTTGTTAAACACCAACTTTTCTCAGATTTTCACAGTAGTGAAGACTGAGGACCACAGTTTAAAATGGACACACTTGGCAGCCATGCCATAGCTCCTTCATTTATTGTATCTGTAAGCAGGAGTTTCACAAAGCAGAATGACAGTAGTTGTAACACTATTACCTGAAGATTCATTTCTAATCAGACAGCTACTGCCAGCAAGAAGAGTGGTGGGGGTTTTTCTGGCCATGAGGACAGTACATCTTTTGGCTAACATATGCACCCAGTGCACATCACGTTAAAGTGGAAGGATCACCAGTCTTTCAAAGGCAGGTAGGGAATTTGCACAAACAATAGTGATGTCCACGCTAGGGCCATTCTTGGTATCATAAGTTACTCTCACTATTCTAAGTTACAGTCACATTTGCAGCACCCTGAATTACTTCTATGTAACCTTCAAGACTGGCAGGCCACAAGAACTATACACTGCACCATGGCCACAGTCTTGATCCTGTACCTGTGTGCTTCTGCACAAGTTCACAGGTGTGAGCTCACGTTTTAAAAGCTCTGTAGAAGCGCACTGTACTCTTGGGCTAGTGAATCTTCAGTGACTGCAGGTGTGCAGCCCTGGGTACGTTGCAACAGCATGCCAATTAATCACAAGTTTTAAAGGAAAATGAAAGTCAGACCGTGCAGTCACATATTACATCGCCTCATTTGGTACGTGAACACTTGTTTACTTTGCCACTGGAAAAGAAACACAACCAACAAATCTCACTGGAGCCATGCCAGCTCCGATCCAAAAGCTGCTGCCAACACAGACAGACCCCTAGACTTACGAGAAGTTGAGCATGGGCTGCCCCACGTGAGAGATGTGCACTTCTTCCAGGTACTGGAAGGGCTTCATTGTAGGGAAGGTGCCGTCTCCTGGTGGGTCGGAGAGCCAGGTGCCCAGCATCCAGGACAGGGGCTCCATCACAGGATTCAGCTGGGGAGTCTCTGTGGAGGAAGAAGAAAGAATGAAGAAAGAAAATTCAAGGATCTGCTTACAGCTGGGTGGAGGTGAACACAAAACATGTCAGAAGCAGTCCAACGCAGCAGCAACACACTTCTCTAGACCAGCATCAGCTCCAAGGTGCAAGAGGAGACAGGGAACAACAAACAGTCACAGAAAGTAGGTCTGTTTTCAAACCTGCTCTTGGCCTTACATAGAGCACTCTTCCGGGTGGTCCACTTCTGACTCATCTCTGTAGCTTGATCTGATGAGAAAGCCCCCTTCCCATGTACACACAAGGAAGGAGAAGACTGAAATCTCACCATAAAGAATTACGTGACAAATCTCTAATGCTCTGGCCTGATTCTTCTCAAGCACTTGAGTACGTACTGTTCCTGTTTGTTTCAGAGACCATGGAAACAACTCCTCACTTCAGAGGAAAAAGAAAATCAGGCTGCATATATATTCAAGATCAAAATTTGGCTGCAATTTTTTTTTTTTTTTTTTAAAAGAGGTTAACAACAACCTGCACTTCTACAAAGAGACAGGAGTCATTTGGTTGTTCTGCTTAGGCTCTGGACTAAGGCTAAGTAAAATGTTTTAAAAAGACTAGGGTGCCTGCAAGTTAAAGCATAAATGGAAGAGAAAGCTACTTCCCTTTGTCATTGCATTTATTAAGAAGCAACAAAGGTCTGTTTCACAAAGTTAAAACTTCTTTAATTAATAATTTTAGAATAGCTTTGATAAACAACAGTTTTGCATTTTGGTGTGATTTCAGAGGGTGTGACCTGAAAAAACAAATCAGAGAAATGGAAATAGACAATTTAAAGCCACGTGAACAGCAAAGCAGGGAAAGCAATACAGTGCCCACATGATCTCAGGAAAGACCAACACCAATAGAAATGAGGTGCCCATTGCTCTAGGTTAGCTCTGTTATGCAGACGAGTATGACTGAAGTATACTTAAAGCATGTCCTCCGCCCACTCATGGGGTAAATGACTCATACTGGCAGGGGGGAGTTGAAGGGGGTTGTTTTCCACACCTAGTGATATCGTCTTATACAAGAACAAGCTACCTGTCCAGCTGGTCTAAAAGGCACAGACTCTGCTGCAGGGAGAAATTATGACCTAAAAAGGTGATGCTGCAGGTAAAAGTTCGCTTGATCTGAGTTTCACTGTGGTCCGTCCCAAACATCAAGCTAAAAAGATTGAGCAAGGAGGAAGAACGGAGAGTCTGCATCTGGAACGCCAAAGGAGGGGGAACAGAAACTTTCCCAGGTAAAAGAGAATTACCACCTTTGTTATTTATTCTCCCACAGACACCAGGTTTAGAAAGCCAGCCGGCATGTCAGCAAGATGCTGCCAATTACTCTTCTTTATCCTGAAGTATTTTGCAAGTGAAGCAACATGAGAAAACATGAGAGCTCGGTACGAAATAGGTGATAAACACCTACAGCATCAGAACCAGCCTTTGCAAAGACTGTCCTGCCAGCCTGTGCATTCAACACCAGCTCACCAAGGTGTTAAGAGGAGGTTCCCATAACCCACACAGCAGCGTTAGTGTACCAGACAGTATTTCATTGTCCTTGCCTTCCACCTGTACCGTGAGCAACCAAAACAACACATTATTTTCTGGTGCAGCAAGACCTTAATACAGTGATGATCAATAATAGGAGTCCAAAATTATTGCTACAAGAAACCCCATACTTCTACACTGCTTCTTAGGAACCAGTTTCCCCTTCTGGTTTCATGTTGAGAGCATGCAGCTTTGCGAGTAAGGAGAGCATCACTACCCTGCCCAACTGGTATTTGCCCTTCACTTGCTACTGCATACACTGCATTTCTTTCCAAGCTTTTTTCAGGCTCAAACTCCCACCGTGGAAGGGAAGAGCAAAGCTTTGGAAAGGCTAGAAGAGACTGCAGCCTGGGCTGCTGCTGCCCTCTCCTGGGTCAGGAGGTGGCAACAAAGCCTAGGAGCAGGATGCTTTCTGTTACCAGAGTGCTTGTAATAGGGCACTTTTTTGTCTGTTTACCAACCTTGCAGCATTTCAGGAAAAAGCATCAAAATGACAGATGAAAAAAATGGCTTTAGCCATTTCCACTCTTTAGACTTGGTTATAAACCATGAGAAGCCAACCGATTGTTTCCAGCACCCACAGCTTGACCCGGTTGCCTTGCTGTGCAGCGTCCAGCCTGGCTGGAGGTGCTTGACCGACCAAGCTAGGCACACTTCTAAAGAGCTGGACTTCTAGCCACCTGAAAAGTGAAGATATATCCCAAAGCCTACAGCATCTGGACAAACAACATAGCCAAGCAACCATTACTATTTTGCCAAACTATCTGGAAGGCAGCGAAGCCAACATGAATTTTTTAGTTCTTACGTTGCTTGGAAAAGCCGACAGCAACAGAATAAGGTGGGAATAAGGACCAGGGACTCAGTGAAGCACAGAACAGTAAACACATCCTGACCACATCCTACACAGTGTTCTTCTTACCTTCAGTATTGTTCTCTGACTAGCGAACTAGTCCTTTTTTCTCCCTGGCAGCCTTCTGTGCCAGAGGGCTGAGCTGAGAAGCTGGAAAAGCAAGACTGGGGAGGCAGACAGGAGAGAGGCTGAGTGCATCAAGGAAAAAAAAAAAAAAGTGGTCATTTGAAAAGAAATTTACTTCTCATGTCATGATTGGGGTGGGTAAATGCAAGGCTTGAGGCAACAAAAAGTAGAGTTTAAAGAAGAAAATATCTTTGTCTTCAGAGCTGCTTTTTTTCAAACAACAGGTTTACAGATGCAGTCACTGTCAAGGGAAATTTCACTGACGAAGGAGCATGTACTTCCCGTTTTAAAGATCCAAACTCTTGGCACATCGCTTTTACAAGCAACCTGCTACTATGGCTTAAAAAGTAAGTGTGTGACAATATCAAGAATATGAACCATGTCTGAGAATTCGCAGTGCAAGAGACACTGGCCACCCTTCTGCACGTTTAAAGCTTCAGACTCAGATGGGGTCCTCTTAATCCTGGTCTCTTGCATCCACATGCAGAGTTTCTCTTTTACCTAATAACAGGGAAACTCACGCTACAGACTCTTTCTTATCAAGGGCATTCCTGGAGTCACTTTTCCCTACCAGATGATAGAGTTTCTTGAAGCCGTTAGGGACACAGCATCTTCAAGACCTCTGCTCCTCTACAAAATCCGACTGAAATCAGCCATGATGCTCACAAGTTGCAACAGCTTGGGAGACAAAAACCACAGGCACATAAGTAACCTGATTACCTAGAACTCTTTTCTTCAGTAAACCACTCAGGTCAAAACTGCTGTGCCCAGGTCCTGGGCACACGAGTCAGCTCCGTTTCACCATCTGACCCCACTTCATCCCTCCAAACTCGTGGATGAACTGTTTCCACATCTTTCTCATTCACAGAGGGGTTAGAAGTCAAATCCCTCCCTGCACTGTAACAAAAATCAGACTGTAACCAGCTGTCCACGCTTTGCAGCGGGAGACAGTGCACTCTCCCTGCCATGAGACAAACCAGACAAAGCGGCTGGACAACCCCCTCGGGCCATGTCTATGCAGGCTTCAGCCAGTGTGGCTCTCAAGTGGGATCCCTGGCACAGAAAGCTACGCTGGCAAAAATTCCTACGCAGCTTTATCAGCAAAACAAAAAACCAAACCCACTCACACAGCACCTTCTCAGTCTTCAAAGTACCGGGTCTACAGCAACAGCTGGGCAGCCTCCTGCAGTCCTTTCTTCTGCTGAGTTGCTTACTCGATTTAAATCATCATCAAGGTTCTGGTAATTAAGGAGCAGCCTTGTTCAGCACAATTTTTTCCATATTTAAGTACAGAAGGTGGCTCTGTACTATGCTGCCCTTCCCTGAGTGTTGCACCCCTTTATGCACTTTGCTGATGCTCCCCCAAGTAAAGCAGTAAAGCATTCCTAGCACTGGCACGCTCTAGCTCCATCTCTGCTCTAAAAAGGTGGGAATACAGTTATATTGACAAATTCTTACCTTAATGGCCTATCTTAGCAACTAATTTCATGACAAAGCACCAATGTGTTACTGCCTCTGTTTCTAACCTCTGTGGTAAAATGCTCTAGTGTCGGTAGTCACTGCCAGAGTTCTCCAGCACTACAAAACACAGAGAAAACATTTTTTAAATTATACACTATTATGAGAAAACTGAACATCCTACCTGAGCTTAGCTGAATATGTTTTACTTTCTCTCGTTTACCTTAGTTAACGTTTTCATTGCTTCCTAGTTGCAAGCTGTTTTCTGTTGTGAGTCACTGCCAACTCACTGCAGAATTAAATGCTTAATGCACTTAGGAAAAAAAACTAGAAAAAACAAGACTGAAAAAATAAAAGCAACAGCAGAGCAAAAAGTCTTGTTTACCCCCTTTCCAGCCGCCTTTCTCTCCAAGGGGGCAGTTAAAGAGCCATCACCCTGATCGACCACATCCCAAACTTACCCCATATCAGGTTGGTGCCTGCACACTGGCTGCTCCCATGCGGAGCATGAGGCAGCTTACCTCCCACCCGCTGCAGGGCAGCACGTGTTCGGGCCACAGATGCTGCGATGTCTCACCTAGCCTCTCTCGTGATAACTTCTGCCACAGATTCAGCCCTGCTCTTCACCTATGCACACATATTCCTGCTCCTTATCTCACTTCTACCTTACTTTATAGCTCCCTTGTTCTTTGTAACACCCACTCACTCTACTGACCAGCCTTCTACCCTGGCCATTCCCATCCAAGACAGAAAAAAAATGACAAGCAGCACCTGCCATTCCAGAATAAAAGCATTTTTCTTCCAAAATCATTATTCTACTTTGGAAATACGGGTGTTATTTTCTGAAGATAGTGCCTGTAGGGAGCTACTTCTGTGAAAGCAATTCCAGCAGTTTCCCTCGACAGACAGGTCCCTAGCTCCATGTTAACGTGCAGCTGCCAGCTTAGCAGTGCCTGCTGTGGTAGAGGCAATTTTTCTGACAGCACATCCCTGTGACTCATTATAAGCATTTCATTTTGAAGCTAAACCGGACAGGGACCTGTCCTGCCTGGACAGATGAAAGTACAGCATCTCGCATCCTTGCAGAACCCCACTTCTCACTGCTGCTAAGGAACATGATTTTGCTATTTGTCTTCTGCAACACAAACAAAAACCTGTTACCACCTTGATGGGAAATACCACCTCAGGCCCCACAGACCAGGCATCAGGGCTCCATCTTGGCACAAAACCAAACATTTAATGTTTGAGTCCTCCTCCATGTGCCCAAAGTTCACCAACTATGGTTCACTCACACGTAAAAAGTGTTACAAACAATGGCACTTCTACATTGGCTTTGTACAAATATTGAAAAACAAATCTAAGCTGGAAAGAAATATGATTTCCTACAGATTCTTAGCAAAATTCTAATCATTCTCCACATGGACCCATTTTGTAAACTCTCCTGCCTTTAATATGACCTTCATGGGAGCAGACATGGAGTTTGGATAAGGCTCCACACGTGCTCAAGCAGCTGAATTTTAACAGCTTTACCTCCCTGATAAATACCGATACTTCAGCCACAGTGAATCATACCTGCATTTGCTCCACTGCTGGCCATAGTTTGCAGTTATTTTTCTATTGCTTGGTCTAGCTCTCTAATCACCTTTGCTCACCAGAAAGTGCTTTGCGCAGGGTTGATAAAATGGCTGTAAGGGAAGTGATATCATGATTAGGTAATTAGGCACCGTTATCCCAGTGCCTGCTGGGAGATGTAGTTTTACAAAAGAAGCTGACTAGAGCATGTTAAGATGAGGTGATCTTGTGAAAGCAGCACCTCAGATCTCCTCTCTGTGCTAGCAATGGGGGAGTATGACACAGCAAAGCTGCGAAACCTTCAAGCAGAACAAGATGGTCAGATAGTACTTGAGTGTCGGAGGAGAGCACTGTCAGAATAGTCTCCCCCACCTCAGGACACTGGATCCATACTTGCCTCCTGGCTCTCCCTAATTTCTCCCACTGCATCCTGTTGTTGTCCAGAAGATGCATCTAACCTCATTCTGCCCGGTGCACTGTGCCTAAGTGTGCTCCTCTGCTTGAAGTATTCCTCAACCTTTGGTCCATGGACCTCAGAAGTGGCCCATGAAACAGAAGGAAACACATTCCTACCAAACAAGTGAGCAAATTTGAAGTTTAGCATGGAAAAGATCACTGTGGCAACTGGGCAGGAAGCAGCCCAGGGCTTCTCCTAAAACCACTTAGTTGATCCCCCTGTTAAGACAGGTTGGGAAACACCATTTGAGGACACCACGACAGTTCAAGCACGCTGTGAGCCAAACTCACCCAGACTGAGTCACCAGTCCACAACTGTGGCTGGCAGGGACTACATGTGCAGCAGTTTTGCAGAAACCTGCTCTTTCCAGCTGGCTGTAGTTTGGGTACAGCCAGCAGAAATTTACTTGTCTTATTGGAGGAAAATATCAGTTGAGAACTAGTAGCAAAATGAAGAACTGCTTAATGGGTGTGGGCCTAAAGCTCATTTTTTCTGCCCGCAATTTTCTGGAAGTGGCTGAACGTCAGGCAGCAGCAAAGAGAGGTCCCGCAGCATGTGGAGCTGGGATGCAGACACGTAACAACCTGCACAGTCAGTCCAGTTGGTCACTTTACTTACAGTCCCCATCCCCAAGGCACTGCCTTTAGAAGAAAAAAATACACAGGCTCAGGTTCACAGCTAATAACATCACCTCAACTACGCATCAGCTGATTTAGGACAACTAAAATGTAGCTACTAACAAAGACTCTAAGTATTATTAACCTAGTATGTTACCTGACTGTATTTTTACGAATACCAGAAAGTCTTCAATTCAGCTTTGTATTACAGTAAAACTTAGTGTCTAGGCATAAACCAGATTCTGCCCAGCAGCAGTCAGCTGCGCTTAATCTATTAATTACTATGAGCACACAAAAAGCAATGCAAGGCAGAAAAGCACAAAGATTAAGCTAAAAAAAGAAGGAAAAAAAAAAAAGCACCAGACAGCCACCAACAGACCCTTTAAAGTCACCAGCCAAAGGGTTCTGTAAGAACTTCCCATTGCACCAAGCTACAATTGCCAAAATGGATCATTTTCACCTCTTGATCTCCAGATGGCAGAACGGGTTGATCAATTCATTTAAAAAAAAAAAAAAAAAAACAAAAAAACAAACACATTTTCCCTTAGAAGATAGAATATGTAATTCTTATGTTCTTGTAGAAGATATTCTTAATATATAATTCTCACTTTCTCAAAAACATGTGTAAGAACATCCATCTCAGGAAAGAAAAGAAAAATCATAACACTTACTAGAATAAAGAAAAACATCCTTCATGACAATCTTTTTGCAATTAGTATCTCATTGAAGGAATTTGAACAAAGCTAAACACCCCTTTTTTATATATATATATATATACACACTATAGAACAATTATAGAACCCTAACATTGTATTTACTTATTTTTTTTAGTTTGACACCAAAACAATACAAAAATACGGACCAGAAAGTACAAATAAGATTACACTGATTTCCCATGGGGGAAAAGAATCCCCCCCCAAATCAAAGTGTGTTTTCCCACACTTTGGAAAATTAAAAACACATGGGAAAAGTAGCATTGGGTATAGACCTGCAGGAATTTTTTCGGGATTTATTTTCTTGCACTTGAGTGAGGAAGTAGGCCCTGCTACAATAATCTGGAGAACATGTCTTTCTATGCCACTATCACATTTCTGACCATGCCTAATACTACGTGGCATTAGAAGAAGCTGTGAGGTTTCTTCTTTAGGAGAAGAAACCTCACAATGAATGCGAGAATTACCATGAGGGGATACCTAACCATCCATGGCTGGCTTCTTCTCTAAGACAGTCCGAAGTCATGCATCCTTCACAAGGCAACCCTACATTTTCTCAGCATCAAACATCATTAGATACTTCTAAACTCTTCCCACAAATTGTATCTTGCAACTAGAGTCATTGTGCAAGAGTTTTATCAACTGTATATTAAAGTACTCTTTCTTGCAAAAGAAAGGGTTACAGCCCAATTCAACTTCTCTGCAACAACCTTTTTACACGACCTCATCCCTCGCTGAGTTCCCCTGTGTTTTCAGGTGTCTCAATTTTTTTTTAATTGATAGAAAAGTCATTCTCCATCTCTCCCCACTTTATTATCTGTTTCCTGACTTCCTCTGCCTTCTGAGGGAGGAAATGGTCAAACACAGGCACTTGGTCACAAAAAGTGACCTCACTGTGTATCATGCCATTGTCATATTTGATACCTACCACCTCACTTAGATTTCATATATCCTGAGTACTGAGTGCAGTATATGATATCTAAGATCAGAAGTATTTCTTACATCACCAAAGACGACTATAACAGCTTTCCCAGATACCTGCTACCCATGACAGCTCATCAAGACACTGAGCTACCGAGTAACAAACAAACAAACTGAAATAATCCAGGAACAGAAAAAAAAAAAAAAAATTTCAAGAGAATTGTCTGCAACACCACGACCTAACTTCCCATTCCGCACCAGGAATGGCCTCGGAAACTTGGGATATAAGAAATAGCTTTGTGCCCAAAAACCTAATTCTTTCACCTCTATCTGTTGGTCTAATACAAGCTACTGCTTCTCCTTCCAAAAACGTACCCTTCTCATACCTTTTACCTACCACATCTTTACAACCTCTAACTTAAACATCCTCTTGCTGAAAGAAAATGGTGAGTTCTGCCACAATGCAAGGCCACTGGGGATACTGACCACAGTCCTGGGATAGCAGGCTGTTCAAGTAAGGGAAACTGATCCTCTTCAGCTCATCTAGCTTCTCCTTCAGCTTCCTGACTTGACTGTCAGAGCGACTGATCCTCTGCCTCAAAAGTTTCAACTCTCCATTCTTCTTTTCTACCTGCTCACGCAAGCAGCACACCTGACTTTTGCTCTGCCTGGAGGAGAAACAGTACGAGTGGAGGGAGTCGATGAGCTTGCAAGCTCCCGACGCTGACATGATGACCTCGTTGATAGACATGGGGTTGGCATCTGTGTCACCCTTCTGCCCCACCACAGCCTCAGCAGCAGGCTGAGGGGTAAGGTCTGCTGGGGACGCCGACAAACCCTGGGAAGGTTTCTGAGGGGTCGCAGTGAGGGATGAAGTAGGGGAGCCTTCCGCTACAGCCTTATCGTGTCCCATAAGATGGCTGCTGCAGCTTGGTTCCACGTCTCTCTTTGGCCTTTTCCTTTCTAGCTGCTCTTTTGGGAAAGATGGTCGCTCTCTGGCATGCTTAGAGGAAAAGCTGTAAGAATGAAGGGAGCCAATGAACTTGCAAGCACCAGAGGCAGGAGGTGTGAAGTCGTCTACCGACACACCACTTCTGTCTGCTACCCAGCTCCCTGTCCAGGTGGCTTTAGGACAGTCCTCCACAGAAGATCTCTCAGGCTTTTTCTGAGGTCCAGGCTTTGCAACCAAATTATCAGCTAACGTCCTTCTCCGCGGGCTGTCCAGCTGACTGCAGAGGTTCCCTTCCTCCTTGGACATCGATCCAATTTCCGCTTGCAAAGTCACCTCTTCCATCTCTTTTGTCCCTTGAATCACCATGAAGTCCTGGTCAGAAGACGAGGTTCTCTGAACTACCTCACAGCCTCCTTCCCTTGGGTCTTCTCCATCCTGCTGTGGCACCTTGCTTGCTATTTTTCTTCTGCTTCTGACATAATCCAGGTTGTTGTGTTTTTTCTCTGCAAGCTGGAAGATGGTAGGGACAGCAGTGGGCTTCAGCAAACGATGCTGGTCTTCCAGCCGCTTAGAAAAACTGTCTTTGGTGAAATGCTCGCTGCAGAGAAACGAATACTTTGTGGGAGTCCAGTTGTCCCTCTGAACAGCTTTTAGCCACTGAATCAGACGCTTTGAATCCTTCAGAGGGAATCTGAAAAACAAACAGACAAAAAACCCAGGAAGAAATACGTCGTATTTTGGAAATCAGAAGGGTTTGTCCTCTTAGGTTTAGGAAATTCTCATGAAAGCTGTATTTTAACAGGTTACACTCGTTTGAGGATTACTTCACTTTGGTCCGAAACACTCGTTCCCGCTGTTAACAGCCCCACTTCACAAACAGCACCGAACTACAAAGCGTTGTTTCCCTTTTCATCAGCAACCGACCCTTTTCATTCAGCTGCTCATCCACCCTACAACAAACGTGGCAGCCTGTGGAGGAATGAGGATGCGACGGACACCGAAACCAGCTTGGCCAATGCGTTGTCCACCTCTGGGACCCTCCTGCTGTTTACGCTGGGTGTACTTAACATGGTGTAAAAATACCTGGACCGAAGGCAGACCCCAAGCAGTGGAACGAGGTGCCTTCACCAAAACCGCAGTGGCCGGTGATGAGGACCTTGCCTTGGGGACTCCCCCGTGGCAGCAGCCCCGGCGAGGCGGAGGGAGGGGGGCCAGGCCTCGCCGTGAGCCCGGGACCCAGGCCCTGCGGCGGCCAGGGGGAACTCCCCGCTGACAAGCCCATCTCCCCAGGCGTTGGGGAGCCCGGAGCAGGTCCCTGGCACTGAGGGAAACAAAGGGCGGCCGCTGCCGCTCGGGGCCCGGAGGGACGGGCAGGCGCGGCGGGGGAAAGCGCCGCGGGGGCAGGCGGCCGCCCCTGGCCCGGCGGCCGGGCGGGAGCGGAGCCGGGGGATGAAGGAGGCCCGGCCGCGGCACCTGCGGAGGGCCGGGGGCAGCAAGGCTGAAGCGGGCCGGGCGGCCGCCCTTACCTGTGGAAGGAGACGGCGCCCCGGTGCGCCTTCCCCTGCCGGTTGGAGCAGTTGGCGGCGGCGCAGCAGATCACCATCTCCGCCCGCCGCCGCCGGCCGGGCCCGCCCCGGCCCCGGCCCCCGCCCGCCGGCCCCGGGCCGCCGCTAGCCGTACAGCAAGATGGCGGAGCCAGGTCACCCCGGCCGCCCCTCCGCCGGTGGGGAAGGGGTTTCTGTACGGCACTGCCGCCAATCAAGATGGCGGCCGCCGTAGGCCGCCGCCATTTTGACCGAGGCGCCGCCGTACAGCGCTGATGCTGCGGGGGGGGCGTGTGTGTGTGTGTGTGTTCGCTCCCGGCGCCTCTCTCTTGCCTCCTCGGCACTGCAGGGCGTTCGCCTCCCGACAAGCCGCCCGGTCCGCGGCAGCCGAGCCGCCAAAGGCATCTCCGAGACGGGCAGGCGAGAGGGGGAGGGTTGTACCCTCCAGGGGAAAGAGGGGCGGGGCTCGGCCGGCTCCGTACAACACGATGGCCGCACCCGTATGTCGGAACTTCCCCTGGCGTGCGTGTCACGGGCCGTTCCCGCCAGCATCGTGCGGAACGAGCGGAGCCCTTACGCATCGCCACACGTCGCCCAGCCCCTGCTCCGCTGCCGACCCGGCGCCTCTGCCCTCCCCGCGCCGCCTGTCCGTACGGCAAAATGGCAGCCCCTGGTGCGCGGAGCAAGCCGCGCGGCGCGGCGAACCGTGACGAGCGTCGCCGACAGCCAACCGCCGCAGAGGCCGGCGGCGAGCGGCACTCTCATTGGGCGGGCGCCGCGCTCGCGCCAGCAGCCGCGCAAGGCCGCGCTGGGGCGTATGTGTCGGTGGGGACGGCAGCGGCCGCAGCCCTCGGCGGGGCCGCCGCCATGGACGCAGGTGGGTGGCGGCGGCGGCAGGGGCGGCCCTTTCCCGCGCCGCGGCGAGGGGAGGGCGGCCGCTTTCCACCTCAGGAGCCCGCGGCCCTGTCCGGCAGCCGTTGGAGGCCTGCGGCTTCACGGTGTGGCCCGGGCCCGGGCGGCCCGGAGCGGCGCGGCCCCCCGCGACGCTGTGAGGCGCGGCCCCTGCCCCGCTGGCAGTCACCACTTCCCGGCCCTGAGGGGCCCGGAGGCGCCACGGCCGCCTCCCCTGCGGGGGAAGGCGGTGGGTCGGGCGGCCCAGCGATGGCTCCGTTACCGCCGGTGCCCACCGCTGCAGGCCAGAGCCCTCTCGGCAGGGAGGTGAATTCTGCCTGCCCTTCCTAGCCTGGCTTTCTCCGGCGTTCCTAAAAATCTCTTCGGTGTTGTTTGGCGGCGTGACATGGACGGGGCTGCCCGGGAAGCGACCCAAAGGGTGAAAGCAGTAGCAGGGCAGGTGTCCCTGTGCTCCGCTCCTGAGGTACTGCAGCCGCCTTCGCTGTGTCGAAGGGTGAGGCGCCTGGGCTGCTCACCCTGACTGCTCATCACCCTTATGGTTTGCGATAGAGATGCTGTTTCCATACAAGGGGAGGAAAAAAAGGAGTGTGTTGGCACTTGGGTTGGGACTTGCTTCCTTCTCGCCTTCACGTAGTAACAGCTTTCATCCACCCTCTGCAGAGATAAGTGTTGTTCCATAACGAACATCTTCCTGTGCCGCATGGGCTCCTCCTCTGCATTGGGCGAGTGTGTGAATGTGAAGGAAATCTATAGCTCCTGTCCCTCCAGACTGCTGTTTTGTCTTGGTTTTGTCCTTGGTACAGGCGCTGCTGTTGGTCAGTGCTGATAGTGTCCCGACTTTCTGCCTGGTGTGTCCTTGCACGTTGTTGCATCTAATCTCTCGTGCCTGGGAACAAAATGCATTCCAGCAAGTGAACTTACACAACCTGAGCCGGGAGATATGTTTGCTTTCCCTTTGCGTAAGCGTTACAAGGCTTATGGAGGGAAGAAAAACCTTGCTGTGATAGACAGTAGGGCTGGATCTCCTCTATGCAAAGAGGAGGTGGGTCTCTGGGATTTGGAGCAATGAGAGCTCAAGCCCCTTGGCGCCCAGCCCTGCTCCTGAGACAGTCGGGGAGATGGGCAGACTTTGAACTGTTTGCACTGGGCCTTGAAGAAAGCACCACTCTCCAGCTGACTGACTTTCCTCCCTGGCTGTCTTTTAACTCCCAGTTGTTGCTTAGATAATTGGGTTTTGTCTTGTTTGAAAGAGTTTAGGGGAAAGAAAAGACTTAATCTTTCTTCTGCAAAGGCCAGAAATAAGGGTTCAGGCTGTTCTTCGGTTATCTGTTTTCTTGGTGTTTTTCAGCAGTGAGCTTTACTAACACAGTAAATTTACCTTCTCTACTTGACTCTCTTTTGAAATATTCTACATCCAGCAGCTTTCCTCCTTTCTGCTATGCCTTGGGTGATGTACCTTTGTCAGCTGAGGGAGGTGACTGTCGGTCCCATTTCTGATTCTTTTGTGGTTGTGTTAATCGGAGGCTGAAGGACTCGGGGAAAATGTGTCTCAGCCCTCACAGGTGCTGCCTGAGGAGCCTTGCAGTATCGGAGAGAGACACCTTTCTAGAGACTGCAGGAAGCCCAAGAAGCACTTTGGGAAGTGAGTTATTGCAAAGCCTGGTTTTCCTTCAGTGCGATACTCCAAATCTCTGCTTCAGTATTTTGTATAAAAAGTTTTTCAACAAAACATCTAAGCTGTGCAGGCAAACTGTAACCAAGATGATTGATGAAGTAGTGAACATCAGCTGTTTTGCTGTGCAAACCGCAGGGAAAATCACTTGCCATATATCTGTTTGAGTCATCCAAGTTTTGACTTGTTGTTATTTGTTTCCCAAAGTTGATAGAAAAACAAGTAGCTTTGGTTTTGGTAAAGCAAGTAAAGTTAGTGGCTGTCAAAGACTTGATACTTGCTGTAAGCGTGTATCTTGCCTTCAGCACATTTGCAAACTGACATCACCAGTCAGGGTCTGCTCGCCGGCACCTGACTGTGCTTCTGTTTATTTATGTGGGAGCTTATTAAAGGTTGGGCTAATGTTTTTAGCTCAGCTTTTCATTGTAGAGCTTAAGAATATAAGAAGGGAGGCAAGATTTCAACCTCTACCCTAATTCTGTGCATTGAGACATTGGTCTATGTCAAGATGATGCTATATAGCTTTTCAATAACCTTGCACGTACTCATGTTCAGTAAACTGATATTGAAAGTCGCTGGTACTGCAGGCGCATGCTGGGTGTGTCAGGAGTCGGTTCCTTGTGCTTTGTACAAGGCAGGCTTTTGTGATGTGGCCTGTTATCTTGTAACTGAGTAGATCTAACCACGCGCGCAGAACTGAAAGAGAACTCAAACGTTCAGGCTTAATGTTGCTATTTAATGCAGATTTAGTTTGAATGGTTCTTTAATACAGGTGTTTTCTGTAGTGGTGCATACAAAGCTTTGCCTTTTCCATTGGAGCTTTCTAGGGAGTGTGTGGGGTGAGAAGGTTTTCTGGGACACTACAGCAGACCCCGTGGAAGGTGTGCCTATGGGGCAGAGACCCAACCAACCTCACATCATTCACAGCATGCCCAAGGCTCCTGGAAAGCAAGGCTGCCTTTCTGAGGGTGTGCTTTGCAGGCCTGAAACACTTGGCTTTTTAAGTATAAATCCATTGTGCATGGAAAGAAGTTTAACTGTTGTATGTGATGTGCGCTCAGATTTTCTGCAGAGGCTGCTGCTCCACTGTCCTGGATGCTCAGAGGTCGATATTTAAAATAGATTGAGGGCTTCTTGAAGGTGAAATTTTGGAGTGCTGCCTGAGAAATTTGCTGGTCTCACTCAACTTTTGCAGCTTTGAAGGGAGCATCTTCGAATAGGTTTTCTGCTTGGTGAATTTCCAGTTTTATTTATTTTCAGACCCTGTACCTCTAGGAGGGAGAGAAAGGCTCCTGTGCATGTTGTGACACTCTTTGTACCCCTGCCTGAATTGTTTGGGTCTCACTGCCTCATATTTAGCTCATCTGGGTAATAGCACAATAGATGTAGTTTTGAAAAAGTGCCAGAGCATATGAAGGTAGATGTTTGTAAAGGAAACACTTAGTGGCTTCAAACCTTGTGGGGAGTGTATTGCTCCCATTATAAAATTGTTGATACTAACTCAGAGCAATCGCTTGAATTTTCCTTCCCGTGAAGGTGAAACCGTAACTCCTGCCTTTAACGGTAGTGCCTTTTCAGATGGTGGCAAGTATTTTCTTCCATAAAACCAACATATGCACTAATGTCTGACTGCATCTTTTGGATGCGCAGCTGGACCTACTGGACCTTTGCACAGAGCCCAGATGTCGGGCATTCAGCTGAAGGACTCTAAGTCTGGGACTCTCCTCTTGAACGTGCAGTGTCATGGCACTTGCAGTTTGCCTGCGCTGCATTCCCTGAATACGTAACTGGTCCAGTGGGCAGCGTGGGAATCCCTCCCACCTGCTGACCCCTTCCTCTCCTGCTTTGATTGAAGGGGGAGACTCTAGCAGATCCTTGCTGTGAAGCTGCCAGTTGCAAATCCTGTGCTTGCTGAGGACCTGGTGCCCTGTGAAACGTGGAGCCGCAGAGGATGCGACATTTGAGAAGGCAAGGGAGTATTGCTAGGAAGGAGAAAGAGGGATGGTGGGTAGCTTGGTAGTTTCTGTGTAGCATCCTTGTTTCAGTCATTTTATTTAAGCTGTTTGAGACTCATTTGACAGAGCTGGATTGATGGCAAACTTGAGAACTGGCAAAATAAACTTGGGGCTTTAAAACCTATCTGAGAACTTCAGTTTTTATATTAAGATTGTATATGTTAACACACTGAATTTAAAAAAATCCTAATGACTAGCCTCCCTTTGAACTGTCAGAAAAAACTTGTAATATCTCATCCCAAAGGGAAACTTTGAAAATTAAGGGAGAAAGTAGAAAGTGATGCTCACTTGAGAACATCTATGGAAGTCACATTGCTTTCTTCCCTGGAAAGAAATCTCCAACATTGGGCAAGAAAGGGGTGAAAGCAAGCCAAGCTATTAAGTAAAGAGAGACACAGAAAGCATGGATTGCTGGGGATTTGTAAAGTTTGGCTAGTAAAGAAATTCTTAATTTCCCTTCTAAAGTTTGTTAGAGGAAAAGACTGCATTAGTTTGCTGATACTTTTCTGTGCAAGCAGAATTGCTTTGCGTAGCTTGCTGTTGAGAAGTCACATCACGGGACAGGAATGGGAACGTGTGGCCCACACTATCCTAAATGTGCCTGAAACAGTCGATAGACTAATTCACACAAGGAACCTGCTTGAAGTCTTTTCGGCTAGGGTTAGGACCAGAGTCTAATTGAAAATTTGATTTAGGAGCCTATTTTCATCTCTGTTGCCAGGGTTCCTGCTTAAATAGTGGTTGGTCTTGGTGACAGTGTCTTGCTGCTGCTACTCACTTATTTTCTTTGACATTTGGAATTGGAATTTCAGGTCAGAGAGCCCCAGGGCAGAAGGCCAATGAGGTACCTACAGGAGGCCAAAATGTCTTGCGTAGCTTGTTTGCCGGAGTACAACTTGGGCTATCCTAGATATCTGGAAGGAGGGGGAGCAGAACCTTGTGGTGACTTTCTGGAGCTATCATTGATGCAAATCAGCCAAGTTGTTATTGACTGGTGCTCCAGATGATGCTTTGGAAAGCTAAGCAGGGAATGAATGGGAGGAAAGCTCATCTACAAACATCTTCTACTTGTGAGAAGGGTGAGGTCTGCTATGTAGGCAGCTCCTGGGAAGCAAGAAGTAAGGTGTGCACTATGGAGGGTGGTGGCTTTCACAGAAAACGGGGCTGAGGAGCTTGTGGTCGTTTAGTCCATTGCCTTGT
Organism: Burhinus oedicnemus; assembly: GCA_008921705.1. Taxonomy (NCBI): domain Eukaryota; kingdom Metazoa; phylum Chordata; class Aves; order Charadriiformes; family Burhinidae; genus Burhinus; species Burhinus oedicnemus. The sequence goes on along the minus strand of VFFE01007214.1, from coordinate 8,556 downwards.
TTTAAACTCATGTCACGTTACCGCAGATTTTATTGAATTTGCTGTGAGAGATACTTTCAGTAATCACTGTAATAGTTACGGAAGAGTCTGGCTTAGTTCTGCTTTAAATTCTATAGGCGGTTTGTTAAAGAATCGCCACCTACAAAATTAGATGGTTCATTTTCAGGTTTCCAAGACCATTTGAAAGTGCCTTATTTCCAAATACAGACCTAGTGGAGCACAGTTCATCTAACTCTCCTTTTTTTTTTGCCCTCCCCATTGCCTGTGTCTTTTGCACAAAAGCTTAAGCTGCCCGGATCCGAGGGCAGCCTGTGCTGCTGAGCTATTCTGTAGTGGTCATGTAAGAGGAGGTGGATATCTAGGCACTGATGGATGCCATGCTGTGAAGGGAGCCAGTAAAATAGACCTAAGGTTTGCCTATCACCCGTGAACGAGTACGTCTCTGCACAGCTCTGAGTTCCTCAGATTTTAGTGTGACATCTGTAAAGGCAGTGCTGCTCCTTGAGCTGCAGGCCATTTTCAGTGCAGGTGATGACTTCTGCTGGATTCATTGCCTCTTGAGGAGGGACTGACTTGTGGAGCAAGGTTTAGTTCCCATCTTAATGTGACCTGTGCTTTTTGTGTTCCACCACCAAATACTACGTTCTCTGGAAGAAGGATTTTAATCACTTTGCTCACTTGAAAAGAGGACCTCGACATCTTTGCTGGTAACTGTTCTAGTGTGCATGATGGTGCCTGTTCTGGGAAGTAGAGTGCAGCTGTCGGATGAAGTCCTAGATGTTTTCTTGACCGTTTTCTGCACCAGGCAGAACCTGGAGCTGACCTAACCTGGAAATCTCTCTCCTTTTCTGCATGTGGAGCATCCAGGAGTGAGCCAGCTCTCTGTGCCTTCCAGAGTTGGTAGTTGCAGGGGGAGCCAGCTAGAGCCAGGCGCTCTGGGTGTGTAAGCTGCTGGTCCGCAGCAGCTCTGATTCTGTAGTTTCATATGATTTTTAAAACACAAGGAAAAGCTATGAAAGTTATGTAATTTCTTCTTTCTCTTTCTAGCTACTCTTACCTATGACACTCTTAGGTTTGAGTATGAAGACTTCCCTGAGACCAAAGAACCCGTTTGGATCCTCGGGCGGAAATACAGTGTTTTTACAGGTATTTTGCATGCATGATGCAACGTGCTCTAATGCTCCAGAGGACATTGTTAGTGTTGCACTTTGCTTTCTGAGCAGTGAGGTGACTGCAGAGTGTGTCTGTTTGCTGGCAGAGCATGCAGAAGTGCCGTGCTTCTCTCTGCCTGGCCATCTCTGTGGGCCCTGAAATATTTTTGTGCAGAAAATTACTGTTTAGTAGTTATTGAGACTTGTGTCACGAGGCCAGCACAGTTGAGGCAAGGGGATAGCTCTGGGAAAAGGCAAGAAAATGTTTTACTGCTTCATAATTTGCCTATGGCCATGGCATCTTCTTTGGATTGATTGCAGCTGTTTCAGTGTAAAAATAAAGTTTCTTCTGCACAGTGGCACTGTCCTGTTCCTCAGCCAGATTTTGCCTCTCTGGGCACACAGACTGAGTGCGGAGCAGAATGCTGTTGTCATTGGGGAAGGTGGGTGAGAGATGGGTTTAGCTGTGTTTGGTGCTAACCTCATGTGTGTGCTTTTCAATGCTGGAAAATTTTCAGAGAAAGAAGAGATCCTCTTGGATGTGACCTCTCGGCTTTGGTTCACCTACAGGAAGAACTTCCCTGCTATCGGTATGTACCGTGGGTGTGTCTAAGTATATCCTGGAAATGATGATAATCCTGTTATCTCTACCTAATAAAACAGTCCCCACAAGCATAACATTAACTCACTTTTGATTATAGGAATCTGAAATGCATTTCATTTAATTGATAGGATAGGCTTTTTGTTTATCTGATAATGAGAATTCCTCATCCCCTTGGATATGAGGGATAACAGTGATTTTTAAAAAGGACGCAAGAATGAGTTTGGGAAGCCTGCCTAGAAATATCCTTTCCTTGAGCGACATGAGAAGATTTTTGTACTTCATGTTCATTAAGTCCTGCGTAAGTCTAACGTGAAATATTATTTAATGATGGTCTTGGGCTTGAGGTGGATTAAAGACATGAAAGCTAGAGATATGATGCAGAAATTACTGCCTTTGTGCAACTGCTCTGGACTATGTGGGGGTTTTTTTATTGTTTGTGGGGGGGGGGGTTTAAATGCCTAAAGTGGCCATTACACACAGGAACTGTAGTAATATGGGAAACATTTCCCTCTGAACTCAAAGGAGGATGTCTTGGTTCCTTAAGATATTCTTCATGGTCTCTTCTGTGGTGTGGTTTTGTGTACTGGCTGGAAGGGCTATCAGAAGAGATCTGAGAGCAGGTAAATGAGATTCCAAGCCCCATCCATGCCCTCACTGTCGAGGTCGTCCCCAGCAGCTGATGGGGAAAATGGCTCAGATTTGGAAAAGAAACTTCTTGGTAGCTGGTCCTTCTGGCCTGTTCTGTTCTTTCCCTACTGGGAAGCCCTTTGCCTAACAAGCTATGAGACATCTTTGATACAGTTTAATCCCTTTAAATTCATGTTTGTGAGCCATAGTTAAACATGCATTTGAAATTGAAGGGTTGGCATGTGTTTAACTATGGCTCACAAACATGATTGGGGTTTCTATGCAGATTATTAGAGGGCGGGGGATGGGAAGAAACCCCATTTTCTGAGTCATTTCCCATTTACAGTATAAATATGGTTTGCGTGTCATACAGTAAACCTTTTCCTTTTTCAGTCTTTATTCTCCCAGTCATCACTTTTATTGTTGGCCACTTCTCTCTGTGCTTGCCCGCTTAAATATTGTAAGGTCTTCAGAGGGTAAAGGGAATGTCTTACGCTGATTTTGTAAAGCGTTATCTATTTTGGATGTTGTATATGTTATAAATTGCTAGCAAAATTATAGAAAATAGCTATTGACCATCCAGAAGTTGATTAAATAGTTCTCTTGGGTGTTTTTTCTCCCTGTGCTTTTCGCTTTTCATGCAAAGTAGTTGCATGGGATCAAAAGAAAAAAGCAGCATTACAAAGAAACTACTTCTGCCAACTGTGCTAAGGCGCAGCTGACTGGGTGCTTTTAAGACAACTCACTTGCTGTGGTCACACTAAACGTTTTATCTGTGAAGCTTGCAATAATAGCCAGAGCTTCAGTGGAGGAGCAGCAGTTTCCTTTTGAAGTTCTGTCAGCGAAATGCTTCCAGCCTTCAGGCCTTTGTCTCAGACTTTCCAGCGTGAGCTAATACCCAGCTTATTCTCCAATATTATGTAGGATGTAGGGTTTTTTTCATTACTGGGGTAGGGGGTTTTTTGCTGGTGGGATTTTTTTTGGCCTAACTATGTTGTTTGTTTTGGAATCTCATCCAGTCATAGCTGCTTATGATGTGGGAATTCCTTGGGACTGATTTGTTTTGCATGATGAGTTGCCTTCTCAAGATGAGCATTACAAGAAATTGCCTGTAACAAACACCTCTGTGTAGAAAAGTATCTCTGAATTGAACTGGGAGTCTGCAGCTAGGCTTAAGGGCTGTTGTATTCCTGAGAAATTCAGCTCACTTTCTAGCTGAGTTGTTTGGATTTCTCTTTGAAGTTTTTTCCCCCTTTCAGTTAGTGTTAGAGGGGTTTGTTTGTTTGTTTTTAAGGGATGCCATTCAGTTACTCACTGATAACTACATTTTTGTTTCTCAGCCTTGAGTATACGAGCTAAGGTGGTCCTTATTCCCTGCCTGATTTCTTGGGTGAACCTGCTACCTGTGCAGCCTTACAGTGCTTTCATTTCTTCTCCCTCCTGACACTATTTTACTATTCATTACATATTTATTTTCTGTGCTCATTTACAGGAGGAACCGGTCCCACATCTGATACTGGCTGGGGCTGTATGTTGCGGTGTGGCCAGATGATTTTTGCTCAGGCCTTGGTCTGCCGGCATTTGGGAAGAGGTAAACAAGTGCACAGCCCATACTGACTTCCAGGGCCGTGTGCTCCCACAAGTGCAGTACTTGTAAGGACGGCCGATAACAAGGGCGCAGCTGGGAATTGCTGAATGCTCTACGCCTTTTTCTTCAGTCTTCTCAAGTTCAGGGCTGTTGAAAGAAAAGTCTACTGGAATCCCTCCAGCAGGCTTTTTCCTGCTGTCTACAACTCTACATAGATACAGTTGTCCAAGCCTTAAAACAAAGCAGAGCCCTGTAACATCCTAGTTAAATCCACTGAGGCCAAGCACATACTAGATTTTTCTTGAAGGGTTTTTTTATATAGCTGAAGTTTAAAACAACTTAGTAGATTGATTCTTGTTTATAGTTTAGTTTTGTCACAAAGCCCTCACTTACTGAGAGTAGTCTCCTCTCCCTGAATACTTCTGTTCCTGGGTGCTTGACCCGTGCTTGGTCTGTAAGCAGCTATACTGGAGTGGTTTTTTGACAGTTGTTGATGGCCTTTGAATTTGTGGAGGATGATTTTTGTAGTGACGTTGTTAAAGGAGAAGCCGCTGCCCAAGGATTCACACACCATTCAAGGAGTCGCACACACATCACCCGAGTCTCTTAACTGCTCAGACCAGGGTGCCTTCGCAGTGGGTGACTCCAGTGAGCCAATGGGTGCCCCTTTCGACTCTTGACACACACACACACATGCTTACTCTTGGGCGCACTTCCTTCTTCTCCAGGCTTGACCCTAGGTTTCCTGCAGCAGAGTCTCGGGTGTCAGATTTTATAAAAATAAGTAATTTAATTGAAATGTACAGCAGCAAGGTCAACCTGGGCTCAGTACCTCCAAAAAGGGAGGGACCTCAAACAAAGAAATCCCTGGGCAATTACATCCTTGCGATCTCTACACTCACCTCTCACACGCTGTTCGCAGTCTGTTAGTCCAATGGTGATTTTTGTTCTGGGGTCTTCTAACACCTCTTTGGATTCTTTTCCTGTGTCCAGGCAGGCCGGCCATTGGCTGCTCTTATGTTGTTGGTTTGCAGTCTCTGCTGGAGGTTGTAGCCTCCTTATCTTCTGGTTTATACTTCTCATGCACCTGCACTCACTGGCAGAACATGGGGAACTGAAAAGTCCCAGACTTAGGGAAAACACTACCAAAATATCAGTGTGTTATCAACATTTTTCTTGTACTGAAAGACTAAACACAGCACTGTACTAGCTGCTAGGAAAATTACTATGAAAATTAACTCTGTTGCAGCCTAAAGTCTTCAGCAAATCTAGCTACTCATGCTAAGTAAAGCTAAGCAAACAGCATAAATCACACCATATTATAACCCTAAGTAATTTATTCTAATTAAAAGTTACTTATTTAAGCTAAACAACTAATATCTCTCAGCAGCAGTCACCTGTTTTTTCCCAGAATAGCTCACGCCTGTAAATGAGAAATTGTAATGCTATTTCCCATCTGTGGGCTAGAGGTACAATTTGGGGTTTTTTTATTATTATTTTTTGTTTATTTGCTTTTCTGTGGGTGATATTCCTTTATCCCAGCTGTGAGAACGCTTACTGTTCTTTTAAAATTAATCCTGTAGTGTCGGGAATACCTCACATGCCTAGTAGTAAGACAGCAACGTGAAAATTGGGTCAGTTGATTGATGCACAGAGAAGAGAATTGTAGCTTGCAGCCTACAATTAGTCTCTAGTTGCTAATAAATATCATGTTTTGTTTCATATATCCCCTTCTCTGTCTTAGACTGGAGGTGGATAAAAGGGAAGAGGCAAATGGATAATTACTTCAATGTTCTTAATGCCTTCATTGACAAAAAAGACAGCTACTACTCCATTCACCAGATAGGTAAGAGTCTGGGTGCTGAAGAGCATGGAAATATTCAGTCTGGGTTTCCCATGAGTGTAGAACATCGCTCCATGTTTGTTTTATTAGCTTAGCCAAAAAAACCCCAAACCCAACAAGCGGGTCAGGTAGCACATGATACTATACTGCTTGTTTTCTGACGTGATGTAAAACTACCACTCTTTATTATGGATTATGATGGATTTTTCTTCTTGACTCCATTAGGGCCATCAGGTTTGCCTAATGCTTTAGGTTATATTCAGCATCACTTTCCATATCCTAGCTAGCTAAGGTGAGAGGAACGCGTGTGGTTGCTGTTCTCACTAGGACCCTGTAATATGAGAAGACGACTGAGCGATGAAATTCTCAGAAGTAGCAAATGAACTAAGGAAGGATCTTGCTTTGATGTCAACTTCCCTGGCAAATGAAAGAGAAGCAGCCTGTTCCACTTTTTCCTATAGGGTGTTAATCACCTATAGTTTCAGTGAACAGAACTGTAGATTACAGGGGTGGTCCTGGTAATCAAACACTCTAAGTAAAATTTCTTCTGAAGTAACATTCATAGAAACATAGAACCATAGAATGGTTTAGGTTGGAAGGGACCTTAAAGCTCATCTAGTTCCAACCCCCCTGCCCTGGGCAGGGAGCCCTCCCACTAGACCAGGTTGCTCAAATCCCCGTCCAGCCTGGCCTTGAACATCTCCAGGGATGGGACATTCACAGCTTCTGTGGGCAATTGCCTTTTGAACTTCTGTGATACTGCCTTTTGGGGAAAGGATTTGCTTTACAGTCCTTGAGGATATGCTTCTCTCTCCCATCTACACTAAGATACCTCATGAAAGGGTAGATTCTGCTGACTCAAAAATGTTTCCAAGTGAGGTTTCTTCCCTAATAAATACAAACTCTGATTAGGAAGGGATGCAGGGTAGGTGAAATTATTTGCTAAATTATTTTGGTTTTTTCTTGTGATGCAGCCCAGATGGGAGTTGGAGAGGGAAAATCCATAGGTCAGTGGTACGGACCGAACACAGTCGCACAAGTGCTCAAGTAAGTGCTGCGTTTTTCCTTTATATCTTTCGAACCATGCGGTGGGGTTATTTGGTTTATAGTACCTCCTAGCATACAAGATTCTGCCTATTGACTGAAGTGCAACTGTATGTTTTATTGCTGTTAGCAGACAACCTGTTTGACTTTATCGACCTGCTTGGGCAGGAACTTGAAAGGAGCCCTTCTGTCATTCAGATGCTGACAGCATGTGAGAGAAAACAAGTTTCAAGTTGCGGACAACCCCCAAAAATCTCTCTCCGCGTCCCAAAAGTAATGTGCTGGCCACTAGAACTGAGTGCAGTACTCTCCAGCAGACCAGAAGTAAGGGTCACAGTAGATGATCGTTGCTGTCATTTGGATCTCTGCTAGCCTCTGAGTTGCCTCTGCTGACCTGACAACAGTGTCATTGTTATCAAAAAGCTGCCAGCGAACCATCAAGTCACTAATGCATTAGCATGAAAGCATTAATATTTGCTGCCTGGGTTCCATGGTGACAGGCAGAGAATCAGAGCAGTGCTGGAGCATGGACTGCTTTTAATAACTGGGACACACTGTGTTTTGAGAAATATTCTCCCTCCTGTCACCATTCTTGCCTCACTTTGATTAGGTGAGCAAGGAGCTCCCTAGAATAGCCTAGGATTGCCTAAAAGCAGCTTTCCCAGCTCATGCCGTATGATGAATTAGCCAGGATCTGGTATAGGTGATCAGGAGATACTGTAGGGAAAGTAAAAGTGAGTTTTTTATTTATTTATTTATTATTCTTTATTTTTTATGCTGTCTCACTTTCTGGTAACTGGCAGCTACGGGATTTGAGTTGGAGATTGTATCAGGGCTCTTACACTTAGTAGCTGCTGAGGGACAAATTCCCAGGTGTGGTTCCCTTTGCAATCTTGTTTATTCTTCTGGCCATAATAACTAGTGGTAACAGAGTCTACAACTCTGATACTTGTGTAAAAACATACTTTACGGCATAATTGATGAAAGCCAATCTGCCCTAAGCCAGTTTCTCCTCTGGTACACCACCATCTTTGTCTTGCAGTTGTAATTAATCCTTGCTTACTTTTTTGGTTTTTTTACATTTTCCTGTAGAAAACTTGCAACTTTTGATACATGGAGTTCACTGGCAGTTCATATAGCCATGGATAACACAGTAGTGATGGAAGAAATCCGTAAGTATCGCATGGAGGTAGAATGTGGTATATCCTCTAGCAGCAAGAAGCCTGAAAAAATCTGGAGAGCGTATACTAGTACAACACAACAAGCACAAAGTAAATGTTCTGTATTAAAGTTGTGGCCAAGCATGCTAAAACCTAGAATTGCTGTTCGAGGGCAAGGAATTCCCTTGTTTGACTTTTGCTTCACCTAATAAAGCCTCTGACTTGGCAGTGTGGCCTCTGGATGTGGAGAGAAGGTCTGCTGACCTTCAGACACTAGGTAGGAGCTGCTTGGAAGGTAGTGTCAAACTTGTTTATGGCCACAGGTAGCAAGGAGTAAATGGCTGCTTCCTCTCTCATATAATAGGGTAGGAATTTCTCTGCTATTAGGCAGAGTAAGAAAACTAGAACAAATCGGTGAAGAGGAAAATGAACAAAATTAGTAGAGGGGACAGAGAGAAGAAGGGAATCTATCTCTGGATTAGATCTCATCATCTTTTGAGGACTGCTCACTGGTGGTTTCTTTTTTTTTTTTTTTTTTT
>VFFE01007213.1:85297-137028 GCA_008921705.1 Burhinus oedicnemus | reverse complement strand
TTTTTTTTTTTTTTTTTTCATTTCTTTGATCCCTTTTCCCTATAACCATGTCAGGCTTATTAAACACCACAGTGATTTGTCTCAGTGCAGACCCCTGCAAAGGAGTGGCAGACCTGTTTGGTTTCCCTTGGGAACACACGTCCTCGCCAAACTCCATTCAGGTGAGTCCTAGAAAAGTCTCCATCTCCGAGAGATTTCCCTAGTGCAAAAGGCAGGAAGCGAGTTGAGAGAAATTGAAGAAAGTTCTTGTCAAAAAGGGGGAAAAGAAGTCACCTTTGATATTTAGTTGATGAAGCTGTTATGGTGCTTTGGGCTGCAATGATCGCTGTCTTGTCCCTACTGCGATCTCCTGCTTACTTGCATTTATGGACCTCTTCCACTGTGCTCTTGCCATGGAGACGTGTGTGCTGACATACCCTTTCCAAGCAGAAAATTACTCCCAGGAGGCACATGCAAATGCGAGAAATCCTTTTTACGTGTCTGAGATATGAACAGTCATCCAAAGCCTTTGCCTCAGCTGTGGTGGGCAGGAGTCATTTACCTTCTGAAAACACCTCGGCACAGGAGATGTTAAGGAGCTGCCTAATAACATGAGCCAAACAGCATTTAATAGGTACATTATTATTAACTTTGTATTGGTGAACTGCAGCTGTTGATTTATAGTAGTAACACTCTCCCTACCCCTGGTTCCCAGCTTTGCGAAGCCACCTCTTGCAATTGCCGAAGTCTCCATCTATTTCAGAGAGACTAGTGACTTGCAGTACTTGAAGGTCCTTCAAGCTCATGTCTGCTGAGAAAGTAGCCTCTGCGGGGCACCTCAGATAGGGCAGTTGCTTATGAAGACACTCAGAACCAGTAGGCACTTCTGGAAATTTTACTGTATCTCGTCTGGATGTTCATATTGAAGTGAAAGATGCTGCTTCTTTATTTGAATGATCTCCTGAACTAAGTTGTTTGAAAGCATCCATAAATTCAAGAATACCCAGTGTTTGGGGGTCTTTATTCTCCTCCACCTTATGCTTGTGCAGAGCAAAGTGGAACAGATGCCCCATTGTAAGAATAATTCTCTTTTATCCTGGTTTTGTTCTCACACTGTCTATGTATCAATGTCTTGACACAGAACGGCGTCAGCCCTCACATCTCCAGATCTTTCTGGATCTGAAGGGAGCTGAAGACCTCTGTGCAGAGGACAGTGGGGTTCTGAGAAACCAGCCCAGAGCATTATTCCGAAAAGCTGGTGAGAAGTCATCTGTAGCTAAATAACTGAGTGCAATTACAACACCTGCTCTGTGCTTTTCCTCCTTCAGCTGCGTGCTGCATTAGACATTTTCCCTCGACCTCCTTCTGTCCTACCCAACAGACAGAGCTCATTAAGGTGGCCTCATGAAGGGATGGGAAATAGGGGATGTTTGAGGGTTTAGCTTTTCTTAGGAAATCCTTCTGTCCCTCTTCCTCACCAGCCACCCAAGTTTCAACTTTTTGATATTCTCTCTTTTCTTGGTTACATCCATGGATTTAATTGTTCCTGCTGGTAAATCATGTGGCATTTTTTCCTTGTGACCCGCATCTTTCTTGAGCCAGGTTTGGTTTGCTATGAAGTTCATATTGCTCTGTTCAAACAGGCACTTTCTATGTCTGGAAAACAGTGAAGAGGAAGAGATTTCTAAAGATGGATAAATTTCTACCACCAGTCTGATAACCTAATCCTCCACATCTCTACTACCTCTGCCGGTTTGTAAGTAGTTTTTCATGAGACGTAACTTTTCTTGTGCCAAATATTTCCCCACTGAAATTGGGGGTTTATATGGCTGCTTTTGCTGTTCCTTTCCCTCTTTATTTCTATTAACTCTCAATATACCGTGTTTTTCAAGACCCGGCTCATTGGCAGAAACTGTTTGTGAATCCACCTCGAATTTGCCAAAACATGTAGAAGAACGTAACAAAACGCACACAATAAAGTTTGCACTGTCCCTGTTGGAGAATAGATGTTTGTGAATGTCTCCGCAACCAGGATTTTTTATGTCTGCTTTTCACCTGGAGAAGGTCAGGGGAGGCCTAAGCCTGACTGAAAAATTTGCTTGCCTTTTGCTGGCAGATGTCCCTTATGTCCCTGAGTAAAAAGATCAGTTCAGAACACGCAAAACATTTATCTACCTATGTCCCTTCGGTGGAAAGGTCTGAAGATCTGGCCTGGGTTTTCGCTGTGTAAGATGGGCAAATTAAGTCAAAGTTTAGACGTGTTGAAGTTCACAAGACCTGTAATCCCTGAGGCTGTAATCATCAAAATCACCGCTCATCATGAGATTGCTTAAAACTCTTTAAATCTAACCTCTGAGATGTAGTGCAACAAAGAAAGAAATCAGCTGTTCCCACCTAAGCCCTGTCAGATCCAGAGATCCACCCAAATCTCCCACAGGATCCAGCAAGGCTGGACAGAGCTTGGGGCACCAGCTATGCCTTGAGCATCTTCTTGGTGATCCTGACAGACCTTTTGGGCAGTACATTGCCCAAACACAAATTTCAATCTCCTTTACCATGAGGCTGATAAGAAACTTTTGCTTATGACAAGGCTGCAGTTCAGCTGAAGACATTCCTGTTCAAGGCACTCATTCCTCTGTAAAATGTGACTGTGGATTTCCCAAGGATCTCAGCTGAGAAAGCCTGTGTTACACATGCTTCTTTGCTCCTGCTCCTCACCTGGGAAAAAGGCTTTTTCCCTCCTTGTTTATCAACTTTTGCTTTTTCTTCAATATAATTCTGTGTTTCTGTTGATATTGTTACTGGGAGATCTTATAGCCCCTTCCAATATCTGAAAGGGGCCTACAAGAAAGCTGGAGGGGGACTTTTTACAAGGGTATGCAGTGATAAGAGGAGGGATAATGGCTTCAAGCTGGAAGAGGGGAGATTTAGATTAGATCTCAGGAAGAAATTTTTCACTCTGAGGGTAGAGAGACACTGGCCCAGGTTGTCCAGGGAAGCTGTGGCTGCCCCATCCCTGGAGGTGTTCAAGGCCAGGTTGGATCGGGCTTTGAGCAACCTGGTCTAGTGGGAGGTGTCCCTGCCCATGGCAGGGGGGGTTGGAACTAGGTCCCTTCCAACCTAAACCATTCTATGATTCTATGATTCTCCTGAAGCACTAGGGAATGTCTGGAGCAGCAGACACGCTCTGGGGCAAGAGATGTCCGATTCCCACTGCTTTAAAATGTGTGACTTCAAGAAAGGGTTCTCCTGGGTGAAACTGAAAGAATTAGAGCCCAGACTCAAACAGGAAGAATTGGTTGGATTTCTCCTACCTTCTCCTGAAGTGCAGGGTGCTGTTTGCTTCACCAGAATCCTTTGGGGATTTTACTTAAGGGAATGGCTGCTGTTAAAAATGCGGTCACAGTATTCAGGCTCTCTGTAGAGAATTTGGCCCACAGCTTGTGCTAGGTGATTTGTGTTGACTGTGCTGTTGCTTTTCTTCAGCCCCCCAAGTGACTTTTAAGGCTGCAGCTGGGAGTACCTGTGCTCCCCTAAATCATAGCTCTAAGCTATAAACCTGTTGGCAGGACTGTAGGCTCTTCAGAGCTGGTAGCCAGCACTGTACTTTTCAGGCAGCCAGTACTAATTAAAGGTGGAGTGATGAGTGTGCTCCCTGCCAGACTGCTTTCATAGAGGCGGGAGTGAACAGGACTGTCTGCATGTCTGTTTGTGCACGAAGAACAGGTATGGAAAGCAGTGAAGACAGTGGCATTCATAGGGTTGAAAGAGGTAAGACTGGTGGGATTTCTCTTCTAAATCACTCTGCCTTGAGCTGTCCCCTGGGGCGGTGGAGCTGTGACATGTCTTGATGGATTGCATGCAGGTTATCCATCCAACACCCAGAAAGACTGAGGGCGATGGTGTAATTTTGCCCCATCTATCTATATCTATATCTATATCTATATCTATATCTATATCTATATCTATATCTATATCTATATCTATATCTATATCTATATCTATATCATCTATATCTATCTATATCTATATCTATATCTATATCTATATCTATATCTATATCTATATCTATATCTATATCTATATCTATATCTATATCTATATCTATATCTATATCTATATCTAATCTACCTGTATCTATATCATCTATATCTATATCATCTATATCTATATCTATCTATATCTACCTCTACAGCTCCATCTCCATCTCCATCTACATCTACATCTCCATCTACGTCTACATCTACATCTATGTTTACATCTACATCTACATCCACATCTCCATCTACCTTTACACCTACACCTACCTCTACCTCTACCTCTACCTCTACCTCTACCTCTACCTCTACCTCTCTGTATCTCTGTATCTCTGTATGTCTGTGTCTCTCTATCTCTATGTCTACATCTCCTCTATCTCTATCTCTATCTCTATCTCTGTCTCTATCTCTATCATCTCTATCTCTATCTCTATAAAATGAGCATGCTATTACTTTCCATCTCATCCCCAGTTTTAGGGTTCAATGAATGAACAGACAAAAAAGGCAGCACACACATCGCCTGTGCCTGGCCCAACAGATGAAAGGGTCACTACGTTTTTGACTAATAGGTGTCTTTTCAGATGACAAAGGAGTCACTGAGCTATTTCTCACCCCTGACGCTTACAGAGGTGCTGATGAGTCTGGAAAATCTACTTGCTTTTGCTCCTGGTTGGCCGGAGACCATGGAAAAAAAAAGGATGCTGAGCATGTGGATGAGGGTGGCTGGAAAGAGTGGGAAGATCCTGCCCACCCCACGTGTGCAGTGCTGAGACAGTCGGCTGTGCAGGGGGAGGACAGTCTAAAGGAGCATCTTCCTCCCAAAGGAGATGAGTGCTGTGGCCATCAGGAGGACAAACTCTGTCTGCAAAGGTTAGCACTGCAGGGAAATCCCGTCCTCCTAACCACTCTCAGCATTTTCCCCAGCACCGGTTTCACACAAGCTGATGCTTGAGGAATTGATAGACCTAAGTCTTGCAGGAAAGGCACTTTACAGTGGCTGATTGCACTCCCACAATCAGATTTTGTTTTCTCTTGAAGCTTCCTTGGGGATTGCTGTGCTCATCATACGCTTTTCTACAGCCTAAAAGTGGTTGCTCCCACGAGATGGGAGCTCTCTTACCCTCCAACAGGGCAGATAAGCATTTGAAAAGCACATTTCAGATCGCACAACCTTTGATTTTTCTTTCATCCAGGCCCCTGAAGTCAGCAGGGACAGCTGGGATCTCACCAGGCAAGAGGTCTAAGGAAACACAAGCAGCAGGAGTTCCTGGGTAGGAATTAGGAAACAGTGCCCCACCAGATCCTGAGCAGGGGCTCAGAGAGCCCCCCCAGCAGATGTCAGAGGTTCATAACGGAGATATGAACATTTTTAACTTATGGTAGAACTTTTGCTTTTGGCGTAGTGACAACAGCAGAAAGCAGTCAACAGCTTTGCACGAAATGTAACTCAGTTTCCACCTGCTTCCTTTCCTTTTCTACTGGTGTACCTGTGCTCTCTCCCTTTGCATTGCAATTATTGCTCGCCTAAGGCAATATATATGATGCACTTACAGAGGTCAGACAGGAATTGGATGGTGTCCAAGGAGGGAGGAGAGCTAGCAAGCAAATTAACACAAACACTGTAGAATTACTGCATTTTCCCCCTGATGGAATCAGCATGAAAAAAGATCCAGAAGCACCCACTGGAGAGAAAAAGGCATCACTGGTCATTGAAGGTGATAGATAATCACATCTGCAAAAACATCACAGCTTCTGCTCTGTCTCTCCATCTGAAACGATTCACAGTGTCCATCGCACTGGTAGCTCCCAAATTGTTGGTGGAGGGTAATGCTGTGCATGGCCAACTTGCACTGCCTTGAGTGCACGGCTCAGGCGTGTGGAGTGGATCCTGGGGCAGATTGGAGAATCACCCCTCTTGCTTTGCTTCACCAGCATGTTGCTTCTTGTAGGTTGGGTGAGCGTAACTCGTCTTAGAGAGTCTCCAGGGTAAATCCAGGCAATTCACTTGTTTGGAAGTGTTCCCCTAGGAGCATTCTAACACAGCTGCTCCTGAAAATGAAGACACGCAACAGAACTGTTCAAAAAGCACAAAAGCACAACAACAGGAAGATCTTAAAATAGGAATATTTGCAAATCATTCAGGTGGATTATTCACGTTTATGTTTTCTTAGGCTTTTGATTTTTTTTCTTCTTCACTGCTTAACCTCTAAGAATGGACAGGTGGAAAACACAGGTTCCAGCCTTCACCGCTGAGCAAAACCTTCCAGATATGTAACATCTTGGGATAAGATGTTGCTGGATTTCACAAATATGCCAAATGAATGGACAAGCTTGAGTTGTACAGTAAGATCTGACTTGATACGCTGCTTAAAAGTGCAATTCTCCTTGGATTCTTCTCCCAGAAGCTGAATGAAATACATGATGGGGACCACCCTAGACTCACCCGAACCCCGCAGAGAAAGACTGAGAGAACAAATAAAAAGTGGAAAAAAATATATATAGGAACCGTTCTGGAATACCTTTAGTAGAGTCAGGATATAAAGAGAAGAAGAAGAAGGATTGAAAAGGGACAATTATTAGAGGTGGTCTGGGACCCTCTCTCACTCTTTGTGACCTCAGCTACCCAAATTATCTGTCTGCAAAATGTGCCAATAGGCATATTGATTATGGATCAGGGCCATGTGATCATAGCTGGTCTTATTTAGGTTAACAGATTATCCCAAAGCATTTTAGTGATGCAGCAAGACTCACAGGAGGGGAAGGAATGTTGTTTATGAGACCAACAGACACAGCTGGAGAACACTGTTGAGGTCTCAGGCAGAGAAGCCCCTCATCAGGTCTGAAACTGAAGCAGCAGCCCTGCACAGAAGTGCAGCTGAGAGCAAGATTGCCCTAAATTATCTTCACGGTGTTAATTGGTGAGGTAATTTGAGAGGGAAGGCATCTTGCACTTGTGGAGCAAGCAGGTGTGTTTGTAGGGCTGGTAAGTGATAAGGTCATTTACTCTGCAGGATGGAGAAACAGACGAGAAGCAAATCCAGTGCTATTATTTTCCATTATAGACACTGGGAAAGTGAGGAACAGAGCAGTAAAAAATTTATCTAAGGTCACCCCACTGGCAGTAACAAAGCTGAGAGTAAAACGGGGAGTCTTGAAGCTCAGTCCATGGATCCTGGGATTTCCCTTCAATAATTGTAGCACAGTCACCATCAGTGATGGTGAACGCTTGGCAGGGGATGTTGGGTCATATAGGAAGGACTCTCAGGAGCTGCAGCAGGGAACGTTGTTCCCCGCTACAGCTCCTTTGGTCTGATCCTTCTGGAGTGGGATCAATTTCCTAACTCTGACATATGAATGGTTGGACATTTCCTGAGCCGGGGATAAGGGTCTGAATCTGCGGCTCCTTTTTATATTTCTTATTCAATGCAGTGTTCTCTCCTTCACATTCAAGATTCTGCCCAGTGCCCTCGTCTCCTAGTGTGACCAAAATCCCCTGCACGATAGATCCTGCTTTACCTTCCTTACTGGGTGTATGATAACGTAGTACTTCAGAGCCTGACCCAAAGACTGGAGGGGCAGGTCCAACCATGCTGACAGGTCTATAAGCATGGAAAAGTTAACCATCATGATATGGTGTCGTACTGGAGATAATAATTGCTCCCTCGAACATCTATGGAGGAGGTAAGAGGTAGGGCCATACTGGTTCCAATTCTAGGGTCCCCTTGACTGGCATTAGCTCAGGTATCTGTGCTTCACTGTATGGTAGAAATGTGCCTTTTCATCCTTCTGAAACTTTTATTCACATGGCTGTTCCATGAAGAAGTTGTCCTTGTTAGCCCAGTGCACTGTCTACCTTATCATAGAATGGCTTAGGTTTACCTTCCTCAGTAGTGGGAAGTGATGGTGCCCCTGTACTCGGCGCTGGTGAGGCCGCAGCTTGAGTCCTCTGTTCAGTTTTGGGTGCCACAGTCTAGGAGGGACATTGAGGTGCTGGAGTGTGTCCAGAGAAGGGCAACAAAGCTGGTGAGGGGTCTGGAGAACACGTCTTATGAGGAGCAGCTGAAGGAATTAGGATTGTTTAGACTGGAGAAGAGAAGGCTGAGGGGAGACCTTATTGCTCTCTACAACTCCCTGAAAGGAGGGTGTAGTGAGATGGGAGCTGGTCTCTTCTCCCAAGTAACTAGCAATAGGACAAGAGGAAACGGGTTCAAGTTGCACCAGAGGAGGTTTAGGCTGGACATTAGGAAAAATTTTTTCACGGAAAGAGTTCTCAACCATTGGAAGAGGCTGCCCAGGGAGGTGGTTGAGTCACCATCCCTAGATGTGTTTAAAAGTCGTGTAGATGTGGTGCTTAGAGACATGGTTCAGTGGCAGCCCTGGTAGAGCAGGGTCACTGGTTGGACTAGATGATCTTAAAGGTCTTTTCCAATCTAAATGATTCTATGAGTCTATGATCTTCAACGTACTTCAGGCATGAAGTCCACTGGAATTGAATCAGGGAGCACCTCCATGCCAGCCCAGTGGGAGTAAGCAGCATTACTCCAAGATGAGAAGCCAAGGAGCTAATAGCAAGGGAGAAAGAACTTCCTTCTCGTCCTCTACTTGGGGAGCTTAGGGTGGGTATGCTCACTGGGGGCTTTGCTTTGCAGCTGTCCTTTCATACCACTCCATAAGCTTTCATCGCGAGACAGTCCTGATTTAACTTTTATAGAGAAATCTACTGCCAGTCGAAGACTTAGTTGCACTAGAGGCCTTCAACAACCTGTGCATTAATGAGCCAGAATTCAGATATTCATGACTTAATGAAAAACACCATAGAAGGTGGTGGCATAGAAGGTGGGCTTCAGGCAATTCTACACTGAACGGAGGAAGTATTTGCTCTTGGTTAGGACGTTAATACAGGGAGCATAGAGGAGGGTGGCTTGTCACCATCTGTCAGTTCAACCTGGAGCTCAGCCAGGAGAGCGCGGCAGTTAAATAGAAATAAGAGCTGCTTCCTTTCACAGGCATATATATATATATATATGTTTATATATAGGCATGCGTGTATATTGCCATTAGTGGAAGTATCTCTTTCCTTTCTAATTAGATGAGCCAGCCAAAATTTTCTTGGATGGTATTAGCTCCAGAGAACTTACTCAGCCACATCAATCGGCCTTTGCTTTTCATGTCTCTTCATGAGCTCTAGGACAAGCTTAGGGAAACACAGCCCTACAGCAAGGGATGATATAACATCCAGGTAGCTTGCTCTTTTTGAATGGGCTTCAGGAGAATGACACGAGCCTGAGAGAGGAAAGCCACCGTCTGTGTCACAGGGTTTATTCTTCTTGCTGGCATCAACAGAAGATGGTCTTCTCCTGATGTGTTCAATAACCAATGACTGCAAATGTGTTTTGCTAGCACATGTGAAAAATATTAGGAAGAAATTTTTCACTCTGAGGGTGGTGAGACACTGGCACAAGTTGCCCAGAGAAGCTGTGGATGCCCCATCCCTGGAAGTGTTCGAGGCCAGGCTGGATGGGCCTTTGAGCAACCTGGTCTAGTGGGAGGTGTCCCTGCCCATGGCAGGGGGGTTGGAACTAGATGGTCTTTAAGGTCCCTTCCAACCATTCTACGATTCTATGTCACCGCTCTCCCAGGTGTTCATGTTGTGTCCAACGAGCAACCTGGGATATCCAAGGAAAGGAGTTCCTTCTCAGGCCATAGGGATCCAGATGATGAACACAGAAAGGCTGTGAAACTTCACATAACCAGATGTCTAGCAGGACTGGCCATACTCTGCAGTTCAGAGACAAGCTTTTAGCTGTCCTATGGACAAAATATGTTTGTCCACAAACAATGGGTCCTGACAGAAGTCCTCATTGTGGATTTTGTGTCAAGGGTTTACAGGGTTACTATTTCTACCTCTCCACATAGCTTTGGGTGACAAAACAGAACATGTGTCTGCCCAGAAATCACTTCATTTTGTGGTCTGACATCACTAGCTAAAAGCAGAGATGAAGGCAGATTTCCATCTAAGCTGTGAGGAGGTCCACATGCTCTTAAAGGTCTTGTGTCCAGCTGAGATGGAGACACCTGCATACTAGCGTGTAGTACCACCAGAGATGTGAACATGTGTCCCACCAGGACTCCAGCATCTGCTGTAGATGGGCACAGGTTTGCCCTTGACCCTGCACTGGATCAGCCAATGTCCTGCATAAGTCTTGGCTGCCTTTGGTAATCTCAGGTTGCATAAGATGCCATAAAAGCACCTTTTTTAGCAAAAAATTCTTTGCTTCCTTCAACCAAACTCAGTTCTGCTTAGTCATAGGAGCATCTCCGAGAGGAGAGAAGGCAGCAGTTGATCTCAGAAGATTTCGTGTTGGTCCTGCTGAATGACCTCATCTTTTCTTTCTCACTGACCTCAGCTGAACATTGGAGAGTTTAAATCTTTTCTCTCTCAGCCTGCACTTGACCATATCCCTGTGTCCCTAGATTTGTGATCCTCTTCCCAACTCCTCGTTGTTGCTTTGCTCTTCCCACTTTTTACAATGACTTCCTTTCTGCACGGAGAACCTTCCAGTGCACCTCTCCCAGCAGATTCCCAGGTGTATCCTTGTCAGGAAAACTCCTTTGTTTTTTGGTGAATTAATCCCAGAAGAAATGAGACGTGAAGAAGTGATTAGACTGAGAAGGAGGAAAGAGTATGCGTGGAACTGGTTTGCAGGGACCCTCTGTGGGGCCTCTTTGTGGGCTGTGAAGTCTAAAGAGTCTGGTTTTTCTCACAAGCAGATGAAGCCCCAGACAGATGTTTAA
This sequence comes from Burhinus oedicnemus, assembly GCA_008921705.1. Classification (NCBI taxonomy): domain Eukaryota; kingdom Metazoa; phylum Chordata; class Aves; order Charadriiformes; family Burhinidae; genus Burhinus; species Burhinus oedicnemus. Next base: position 126,217 of record VFFE01007213.1, on the reverse strand, counting down.
CATTCAAATGAAACGAGTCTCCATCCCTCTGCTTCTCGCAGACACCGGTGTGTGCACACAGATAAGCGATGAGCTAAGGTTCACAGCTCACTTGTGGAATGACTCATCCCTTTAATTACATCCCTTTAATTACAAATTAGCCTCCTTGACCTTTTCTTCTTGCTTTCTTCTGAGTTCCACAGCACAGTCTGATCTCTGTGCTGCCAAGAGCAGAAGTAAGTGACGTCTCTTGGTGGAAACACTGTTTGAGCTGTGACCACAGAGTCATCTCCCTTAATCCCATGAGTTATGCCAAAGAAGCCTCTTTTTCTTGAAAAGGTCTTTGTGACTTAGAAAGTGTTGAAAAACGCAAAGACAAAGTCACTGCTGAAACCTGCAGAAGGAAGAAAAAAAGTCTAGCAAATGAAGATACTTAGATTTGAGCCTAAAAACTCTAAAGACTGGGAAGACTGAAGACCTAGTGCTGGCATTTCTGGACTGATTTGCTGTTATGCTCTCTTTTGAGGTCCTTGAAACTCTATTGAAAGCAGCGAAGTTATTCTGACACGGAGCTGGAATAACTTAAGGCTTATTCAGCATGAATATTCCAGCAGAAATGCTTCTTGGCAAGAGCAGACATGGAATCCAACCGGGAGACCTCCAGAAGAGGACGGGTAAACCATTTCTAAAAATGGCAGGTCCTTGGCAGAAGTGGATATGGGAAGTGAAGATTACCTGTGAATTTCCTTTACTTTAGAACGTCGAAGTCTCCTAAGAAGGAGAAAACATTATTTGAAGCTATTTGCCTTTATTCATCAGTGAATTTTTGAAATTATCTCCCCTGCTAAAGTGTTTGGAATAACACCAGATTCGCCCACTCTGTGCTGACATTTAACTCATCCCATTATATGTATTACGCCACCACTCCAGCTTTATCTAGGATATAATGTAAGGAACATATACACAGATTTAGAAAAATACAAATTCGTATATGCTTATATATAACAGTACATATATTTATAATTATCTTCATTATGAAGAAAGTTAAGCACACAGTAGAATAACAATGGCCTCTTCAGCTATATAAAAATGCCATGAAAATTTTTTTCCTCCTCAGTGAAAAATTTCCCTAACCGCTTAGGGAAAGTTGCATTCTTTAAAAAAAAAAAAAAAAGCTGAAAAATGAAGAAGTTTTGTTTCTAACAGTTGATTCCAGTTCAAAGTTACTTTTTATTTCATTGTAAAACAGTATACTTGAGAAGAAGGTGTAATGTTTTCTACAATGTTGAATGATACACACTGTCCAGGACAAGACTTAATGTTAATTAGGCTTTTTTTTTTGGCCCCCAGATTTGAAAACGGAATTATTTTTCTAAATTCCCTTGGAAAACCAAAAGCATCACTTGTTTCCAAAGCTCATATAACTCATCTGTATCACTTGCTGGAAAGCAGGACTTAGCATCCCAGGTCGGATAAGACCCCACTTTTGTCATTACTCTTTATGGAGGAGGAGCAGATGCCTTCTTCAATCAGCCTACGTTTTGACCTGGGATGCAGGACATGAGGCTTACGTAGAGACAAGGTGATGTATTTGCTCCTTAGATGCTCTTTCAGTATCCAAGCTCTGGTGTCTAAGCCCACAGCTGCAATGCCGCAGGGAGGTGAGACTTGTGGTCCGACTTGGTTAAGCAGACCCAGTCATCCCTAAGCTCATGGTGGTGATGGGCTGGCATCGCCCTCACGGGGTGGCAGCTGTGTGGAGTACCATCTGAAAGTCTTATAGGGAGCAGCTGAGGGAACTGAGGTTGTTTAGCCTGGAGAAAAGGAGGCTGAGAGGAGACCTTCTCGCTCTCTACAACTACCCAAAAGGACATTGTAGAGATGTGGGGATCGATCTCTTCTCCCAAGTAACAAGCAACAGGACAAGAGGAAATGGTCTCAAGTTGCACCAGGGGAGGTTTAGATTGGATCTTAGGAAAAATTTCTTCACTGAAAGGGTCGTCAAATGTTGGAACAGGTTGCCCAGGCAAGTGGTAGAGTCACCATCCCTGGAGCTATTTAAAAGACGTGTAGATGTGGCACTTAGGGACATGGTTCAGTGGTGCACTTTGTAGTGCTAGGTTAATGGTTGGACTCGATGATCTTAAAGGTCTCTTCCAACCTGGGTGATTCTATGATTCTGTGAAAGCAGCTGGAGTAAGGAGAGATCATAAGGAGATGAGAAGATGAAAGACAACTCTATTTGGAAGGAGTTTCTTTGGGAGGAAAAACAAAGGGTGGAGGAGGGTGAGAAGCTGGAGTGAGAGGCAAAAGTCCCACCTGTGGCTCATGGTCAAAGGGATAAGTGGGAGAAGTTTTCAGAGGTTCACACCACGTTATTGCAAATTTTCCTGTGATGAGAGCTGAGTGAGGTGAACAAATTCCCCTGGGCTTTCTTTCTGCTCAACGAACCCCCCTCTTCTGCTGTTTGCAAATGTCCTCACCACCGGGGTGAACGAGAGACTGAGGTGTGGTTGGCTATACAACTGAAACCATCCCACACTAAGTGCCAACCAGATGGGGAATAACTCAGTGTTTACCAGGAAACAAGTGGGAAATTCCACCTTACATAAGCAGCCTTTTGCCATCCTCCAGAGAGAGCTCCTCATGACCTACTTTCTTTGGGATTTTCACTGGAGCTATTCAAAGAACTTCATACACAGGCCTTGATTTGCAAGTCGAAAAGAAAAGAACAGGAACCTTGCTTTCTTTCTTACGGCACATTGCATAAAGCTTTAATAGCGAGTAATAGCTTACATGGGTTTGATTTTATTACACTTAAACGGGTAATTCTCATGTCTCCAACTGGGCCCAAGAGGACTGAATAGAACAGAAGTGGCTGTGCCACAATACAAATGGATCTTTGAACTCCTCTTAGATTCCCATGGCCTGGATTGTATTTAATAAGTCATGCACAGTAAATACAACCAAGAGATGTGAGGAGATTCACTAATACTTGCAAGGCACTCAGGTGCCGCCTTTGTGCATAGCAGAGGAGAAGACTGCAGACAAGAGTATGGGAAAAAATGCCCTGCTTGTGTCTCTACACCTCCCCTCGCTCATTAGTGAAGAATGTTCCCTACCACTAGAGATGCCCAGACATAGCTAATAGCCATTTCTAATTTTATCCCTACTTGCTGGTGACAGGGAGACATAAGGTTACATTTGAAAGTCAGTGTCCCTAGCCCTGTACCATCACAATGCCTGTTGGTTGCCGGGCAGAGATTCCTTGTGGCATGCCTCAAGCCCTGCCACGATGGACAAGCCAAAGAGTAGCGCCGTGCGAACACACATTTGGTGGGCAACATGGGGACTATTCAGCTGAACACGACTATGCCAGTTTGGTGGCAGAGACAGCCTAGAATTCTCGCATCCTGTAGCTATCCGGGAGCTATTTTCACTCTACTCCTCCCTTTCTGGGTGATGCGGAGTATGGAGACCTCTGAAGTGAATATCTCATATGTTGTCACCATCTTGCTGCATCGTATTTCCATATCTTGTTAATATTCTCATATGTCATCCAAATTCCACCCCTGCTTCTTAATCTGGCCTCACTAAATTCAAGGCCTCGCACATTCTCTTCTGTCAGTGACGGCAGCCTTCTCCTCCCTTTCACCAGGTTCTCTCCAAAATCCGGCTCCATACACCTTCATGGAGTGAACAGCTACCTGCAGAGCCCCTGTGGTCTGTGGAAAATACCCAAATAACCTACCTCACATGATCCCAGTGCCTTAGACAAAGCTCTGGAAGTTTTCTAGGATGCTCAGAAGCATCAGTAGCATCAACTGGCCTGAGCTGGGGAGCTGGCTTGATGGGACAGGGTCTTGACCTTCCCACAGATGATTTGCAGAACTCCACTCTAACGAAGCTGTTACAGTTACTTAAGATCAGATATTGGAGCCTTTGCAGTCTGCTTAGCAATGCAAGGAAGGAATTACATTGTCTCCCTTAACACTTTTAAATGGTTAATATGTCACTGCTGACAGCTGACTAAATTGTTAACTAATATGCAAATCGGCAGGTCTCCTAGAACCGTCTGAAAACCCTCGTCTCAAGGTGTTTGTAATGCATGATGTGCACTTTAATGTTCGCAACACATTTCATACCAGTAATCATCTGCTTGCCCTTTATAAACAGAACTGCTGTTAAACCATGACCTGTTTCACGCTGGCTTCGTCTGCAACAGTAAATTAAAACGTGTCAGGGAATGCCGCTAGGTGCTGGAAATTGACTTTTTCTTTTAAAAAAAAAAATCCTATTGGATGGCTAGCATCCTCTTGGGCCAACTAGCACACTCCTCGGCAACTCCTGAGCGTGAGCGGGGACTCACCCAGGGTCAGGGACTGAATGCAGTTGCGGTTTGGAAGCAGCCACTTCGTTTTGGAGGGTAAGGGAGTAACAGTATAGACGTGGCTTGTTCCATGCCTGGCAGTTTCAGTGCCGGAAAATATTCCTGAATTGAAAAATAGAGAGTTATCCATTGACTGTTAAGCAACAGCTAGACGTAGGGAACTGGGGGTAACGAGTAAAAAGCCTGGATCAGCTTCAGAGTTGTGGCCAAGATGTCAAAGGTCCCGTTGTTTCAGTAGCGACTCCTGTTTGACCATCAATCAGGCATTTTTCATGGGCTATATCATTTCCCATCCTTCCTTTCTTTCTTTCGTGTTGAGTTCCCAGACCGGGAGGTGTCAGCTGCCCAGAGCACTCTTATTGACTACATGCAACATCTCCTGATCTTACTACTTCCGCTCTTCTCACAGGGATTCCTGGACCTTTGACCTTTTAAACAGGATATATCTGCAGCTGAGAACCCATGTAGCTCCTGGGGGAAACGACGGAGTGCCTCGTTTACTATTATTGCTATTTTTAAGCCTTAGAGTGACAAGGACAAACAGGCAACTTCCAGGAAGAAAAAAAAAAAAAGAATGAAAAAAAGTCACGAGTCCCATAAAAAGGCCTGTCAACAAAAATCCACCTATAACAGACGTTCTTTCCTCCCTTGTCCTTCTGCATTTCCCTTTGTCACATGTAGCAAACTTTCCCACGTGTCCCGCCCCCATGCTGGGTGGTACTTCAGGGAGATGAAATTGCTTCATTAGCGTCGCTAATACCCTAGTTTGCAAAACAGTGAGAGATTTGCACTTAGTGAGATTGCAAAACTACGCTGGAGTTTTAATTTCCTATTTTTCTCCCGGTTAATGGAAATTTGGACACTTCAATCCCTCAAAGACTTCCGAGGTTCTTCCTTCAGTATTTTGTATGTCTCAGCAGTGTGCGCGGGGCCTCCAAAATATGCAGTAAATCAGCACCATCCCTGAAGCACTTGCAACAACTGAAGGAGACGCAGCAAGGCTGCAATGTATTTATTGTTCTAATTTAGATCTCGCCAGACTATATCACTTTTACCCCTTCTACACCATCAGCTTCCTACCAATCTCCACCTCCTTACACAATCCTTTGCAGCATCTCCAGGACTATACCAGCCCATTGGAGATGCGCTAAGGGTTCAACATACCACCTCGTGTCCACCACAGAGCCTCATCCTTGGTATTTGGGTTCATCACCGCTACTTTTCCCTCGATACCTTGCCTCTCCTACAAGGCTCTGCCCCGAGACTCTCTAAAGTACCGCTTGCCAGAGACGTATTTCTGTAGATGTTGCAAGACGCGCAGGGAACTGAATCACAGTTACACGACAAGAGGTGGCCTGCTTAGTCTAAAGTTATTTTTATAGACGGAAGATGTACGAATGAAGGATGAAGTCAATTTTCACATTTGCCAGCAGTTTTTCGCCTGTGATCGTTTTAGCATTCCCATCCTTGGTACGTTCTATGTGGTTTCTATTTTAGTCTTGGAGGTAGCAGTTTTCTTTATTATTTTTTTTAGGTGGAGTTATTCAAAAGCTTGGAAGCTGCAGATCAAACAGCATGTACATAAAACTGGGCATTCCTGGCGGGTTGCAGATCTCAATTCATAGCATTTGCAGTGCGTCATTGAAAGGAGGGTCTCTCCCTGTATTTCTCAGCTGTTAGAATTGTGAGAGTATAAATAAACAATGAAAAAGCATCTCATTGCTATTAACAATAAGAATATGGAAAGTATGTCACTGAATCTTGACTGTGAGAGCTTCAGCCGCCATAACGTAACCCTTACTGCTGTCAAGTGTTGTTTTAAAATGGATTAAGTTCCTCTGCACTCTCCTGTTTGCCAGTTATTAATGTTGACCAGAGCCCCTACAAACTTGGATATTTCATCCAAAGCTTTGACAATACTTTATAAAATATATTAATTGATTACAACCCCGTGTGCTGGCCAGACCTAGGAAATCTCTCTATCAGACCTTGGTCTCATTTGAAGCCACTCAATACCATGAAATTACAAAGAACGAATCGTGCTCCATCCCTGAGGAACACATTACATTGATGGATGACATGATCCCATCCCATTTTGGACTAAACCATAAAACGTTTATCTACTTTTACCCAGGGTCTCACTGAAGTAGTTCTGTCAAAAACTGAGGTTATTAGTGGTTAATAATTTTTAGTTTTAATCACATTTTGATTAAAGAAAGAAAAGACAGGTTGGAAATGTGTAGGCTTCACTTGGTTTGGAAATTGAAGTTCGGGTGGATGTGAAATACAATCTGGTGTTTGGAAGTCGATCTAGAGGCTCATGAGGCTCATTATGAGCATGCCTGAAGTCCCAATGGCCATAGTTGGGTTTTTATCTCACGAATCAGCTTGACAGTGCAACGTTCCCTTCATCTCACATATCATAGGTGGGAAGAAGAGATTTGCTGAGGATCAGAAATGATGTGGTAACGAAACCACTTTTCCTGAGATCCTAGTCAGCAACCACTTTTGGTAGGGGTCAAAGACTGATGGCTCATGGGAATGGATCTGGGAGAACTGGCATCTGGTGAGGCAGTGGCTGTAGGACCTGTGGCTTTCCCAGAGGCAAGATTTGACCGATGAACTGATGGCTGGCATCTTACCCTTGTACCAGGCAATCTCATGCTATTATCTATCAATTAGCCACCAACAAGTTGTCCCTTTGAGGGACGGTTTTTCCTGAGGACTGCTTATTCTCTACTTACATGCCCCACTTCTATTTTAGAAATGACAAATTCAGTCTGGGTCCCTACAAATAGCGTGTAACCCATCTCAAAATTAGATGTTTTTTCCTGCTTTACCTGCATTGATTTTTTCCTTCTGACAGTGCTGGCTTTTGCAGCAGTGAAACCAGCCCTGGTAGCCGTAGACAGAACCACGTATTAAAACAGTTTTGTCTGCTTGTATTGTCCCTAAAGAGCTGTTGAGATTTGAGAGCTTAATTTGAGTTCTGGGTCAAGCACAAGCACAGCCCAAGAGAGTGGGGAGAAGACACTAAGGGAGTGGAGAGCCGGACAACTCTCTTCTTTGCTGAAACAAGCAGTCATTAAGTTCGCATCCTAAAGGATGCACTGTTTCCCACTGAAAAGAAGGTGTTGGAAGATAATGACGGACTCTACCCAAAGATAATTAATCTGCAGATGGAAACATCTATTCACATGCACTCTCTTTATCCATCTATCCATTAATTCTTTTTTATAAAGCCCGTTCAAGTCAACAAAGACATTCCACTGCTTTCCAGGCACAAAGTCCTCTGTGCCGCCCCTGTGGTGTCCGGCAAATTCTCCTTGCACCACAGTGCTCAGCTCAACACTGGTGGGGCTAACAAGGAGCGATAGCCACCACCTCTTAATGCTGTGAAGGAATTTGCTGCGTTCTCATCTATTTGGGGAAGGAAACAAAAGGCTGGCTGAATTTATTCTTCTAGCTCTCCATGGTACAGTGTCTCCCTGGGTTGCCACAGCAATAACTTCGTTACCTGGTTCTCTAACGACATTGGCTAAATATTTTAATGCAGTTATGTTTAATCGTTATTTTGTACTTACAATAAAACCTCTGCAATTACCCTCAGGGACAATAACCGCTTGGTGAACCATGCTGTGGGTTAAACTCCCCGTTCTGAATAAAGAAAAGCTGTCTCTCCAGAACAAAAGTGCTTCACACAGGACACTACGAGGTTTCTGCCTGTTGATGCCGTTGTGCTCTGCATGGAAATAATGTAAATATTCACCGAAGACAGCAATGAGTAGGCTTTATACCGTGCCGGCTAGCACACACACCTGCAAACTATGGTCTCCATCTACACTTGCAGTAAATATATCAGGCAAAAAAAGAGCAACTTCAGTGATAAGACCAGGAAGAGCTTAACTCCGGCTTGGGTTAGGCACTCTGCCAACGTTTAAAAGACCTGAATAAAAATCCAGCCTCTGCTTTAATCCTGAGCCTGAATTTTGAACCATGACGCTGTACTGAACAAACTCAGGAATCATGTTCATTGTTTCCTTTCCTGCTTCTTTTTATTGCCTGTTTCCAACAAACATCCTACAGAAAAGTCTTTTCCTTTGTATTAAATAAAATTATGCACTTTGAAATGCACATATTTTTATTTCAAAAATAGTAATAATAAAAAAAAAACACAAAACCCACTAACTTTGAGTTTATCTGACCTAAGACCTGTTGGGGACCTAAGAGGGAGAGGAAAAGTTTCTTCACATTTGTTTGCTGCTGAACTAAAAGGTCCTTCCCAGCAGAGAAGGGGTTTGAATGGAAGCTTTCCACCCCAGGGGCGACTGTTCTCCCTTCTGCACAGGACTTGCGTGGAGTAACTGGGGAGCACAATACACATCGCTGAGTAATACACGGCATTCAGTTCTTAAAAATACAGATGCTTCTGGTTCCAAGGCTCCTGTGCATCATCATATCTGCAAGTGTGACCGAATCCTTCCGAGATCTGTCACCTGGAAGTGGCTCTGACTAATCCTCCCACAGCACAGTCACAGTTTGCGTAAGGGAACTAGGATGCGCTTCTCCGCTCCCTGCTGGTATCCTGATTTTTGGGGTAACCTCCTAGGTTTTTACTCCCCAGCTAGAGGTGGCTGGTTCTGTTCAGCCTCTAAGAGGTGCCGAACAGAAATTGCAGATGAGTACTGATTTCTTCCCAAACAGTCCTATGTGTGTTCCTTTTTCTTCCTCTGGCTTTCAAAGGCACTTTCAGGAGAGATAACAATAGGTCACTCGGGGTGATGGAAGTGATACATGCAAAGGGGAGAAGGAACAGCAGCTGCCATGGCACAGGTATTAAAGCCAAGGAAGACTAAACCCCCCAAAAACCACACCCCACCTGCCTCAGCTTGATGCTTGTTTTTTCTGCAGAGGGAATTTGCTGCCTGACATTTCTAATTATCACACTGCAGAGGTGCGGGGATTCTGCCGACAGTGGCATGGACGGCTGCCGGTGAGAAAGATGAACAAGCAGAATTTTGGGGGCTCCTTATGTCTCTCCAGCCTTGCTTGGTCTGCAATGACAGCTCAGCATCATCACAGCCTCCCTGTCTACATACAGGAGAGGTTGTTTATGTTTATATATAGTCCATATATATGTAAACAAAGACACATCTCCTGAAGGAAGGCAAAAGGGAATAGCACTGGGTATAAATGCAAGAGGCTTAGACCCAACGATGAGTGAGGCCACCGACTTTCTGCGTTATCTTCAGTGTAACTGTTCTTAATTTTGTCTTTCTTTCAGTTCCTTCCTGTGACGTAAGGAGAGGGAACCCAGTTTCTAGGGACCCCAAGGGCTTAACTTCATAAACGATTAGTTGGATATTGGGGTGCAAGGAGACAGGATAAACAGCAATCATAACCCTCACTTATGCAGGGGTATGGGCTGGTAAAAAAGGGCAATAGAAGGGTGAGATTAACATGAAGGAAAGAAAAGGTTGATCGGTGCAAATCTAATGTCCAGGAAGGAGAAGGAATCCGTACCTTCCCTTATGGAAAACATGCACACAAACTCTGCGCAGGGCAAAGGGGCTTCCGTTAGCTACAGGCAGTGCAGGGATGTGAGGCATGTGTTAGGTGGAGGTGGGTCTCAAAGGGACCCAGAGCGAGGTGGACCTGCTTAATTGCAACCTGGATGACCACAGGCAGGATTGCAGGGGAGGAGGGCAAAAGGCAGATGAGTTATCGGTAGCTGAGGGCAGAACAGGTTCTCTCTGTTTGCTAGAAGAGGCAGGGAAGTCAGGAGTACACATCTGCTGGAGATTTAACCCAGGGCTTAGGAAAGGGAACGGAAGTAGCATGTTACAAGATACCCTATTTTACTAGTCCTTATACAAATGTTCTTTTGGGGGAATGTGACACTACCATGGGACACTCATCATCCCAAGCAACAACAGCTATGCCCCTGAGCAGAATTCACACCAGCTGGGTCCGGAATGGGATGCAGCAGACTCAGTCGATAGGGCTCGGTTCCCAGGCATAGTGGCACGCTGAGGCTAAAGCCAGCTTCCCCCAGCACAGGCATATTGTGCCACAGGAAAATCCCAGCCAGCTCAGGGCTAGTTTGTAGGATTGCAGTGCGGCATTGCCGTGGATACCCAGTGAGCTGTCTCCATCCAGGAGGATCCCAGAGCCCTTTGCCAAAGAAACTGGATGAGTTACCACTTCCGTGTCTGTAGAGAGAGTCCTCAATCCTTGGCTTTGCAATGCAGTCTCCTGTGGTGTAATACGTGACTTCAGAGACACGTCCAGATTTTCCTCTATGCTACTGATTTCCAGCCAGACCAGTTGACTTTGCCACGACAACACTGGAGACCAAACTGCAGATCAGGTTGCTCTCTGAACCAGTTCTGCTGGATGGATCATGGTGATAGGAACAGTTGTATGAAGAGGGGTGATGGCTTCAAACTGGAAGAGGGGAGATTAAGATCAGGTATTAGGAAGAAATTTTTCACTCTGAGGGTGGTAAGGCGCTGGAACAGGTTGCCCAGGGAAGTTGTGGTTGCCCCATCCCTGGAGGTGTTCAAGGCCAGGTTGGATGGAACTTTGAGCAACCTGATCTAGTGGGAGGTGTCCCTGTCCATGGCAGGGGGGTTGGAGCTAGATGATCTTTAAGGTCCCTTCCAACCTAAACCATTCTATGATCCTATGATTCTGTGAAATCTGGGCTAAAATCTACTGATATCAGTGAGAACGTTTGTTCCGGTGACTGCCAAGGTCATGGGACCAAACCACTATAGATGCGTTATTTTAATTGCTTGCCCGATGGCTGTGGATGCACACAGTGGTCACCAATTGTGATCCTCACACTTTAAAGACAAAATCTGGAAGGAAAAAAAAAAACCAGTAGCTATTAACCAGTGTGCTGTTACACAAGCACATGTGGTATACGGGTAGTGTACGCCACTTTACATTGCTTTACTGGCCCTCTGGTTCACTTGTTTCCTTAAAAAGGGACAATAAAAAGTGGAAAAGAATGCAAAAAATAACACAGCTGTTATAAAGGGAACTTTCAGTGCATTATGTGAAATCCCATTCTGTTTTTATGGATAGCTGTAAATAAGTAAAGAAGAATTAGGCTACATCTTTGCAATTTCTTTTTCTCTTTGAACTTTGCTCGGTGGTCAGCGTTAATTACTGAGTCTCTGTGGCAGACTGGGAGATTCACATATATTTTCTATAGAATATTAGAAACGCACTTCAGAAAGCCCCTGCTTCGGATCTCTCCCCTTTTCAATTCATCGTTAATCCTGCTGTAAGATTTCATTAAGCTTCAGAAAAAAATGTTCTTTCAGTCTGTTTCTCTTCAACTCCCCGTTGGCTGTGAAAGAAGAGCAAAAGAAACGACCACAAGCTTTTTGTCAGTCATGAGAGAAGTTATTTTATAAATTGAACCCAAACTGATGAGTTTGGTGCACAAGGGAAATTATTTCTCCTTTGAATATTGTTACAGTCATTCTTTTTTTTCCCATCTGATCTCTCAGTTGTAAAGGTTGAGGTCTCCTCTTTTAGCTGAACCTTATGGGAGATAAAATAATATGCACAGACAGCTCAGGGCTAAGGTATTCAAGCTACAGTGTTATTCAGGCAGAAAAATACTTAACCAATACAGACTGGCTCCACTGATTAAAAAGTCAAAGTTAGTAGTATTGCACACATACACAGAGAACATCAGAAAATCAATGCTCTATTTATTGACTTTTCCTTCTGGTATTACTATTTTTTGCTAATTCCACTGCATTTTTTTTTGGTGTTCCTTTATCACACACTCTCTCCTTCTCATGACTCTCCCTGAGGGTCTTCTCTTCTTGCTTGCTTCTGGCTGTCTGGTCATCACGTTTCATCACTTACAGGCCTCTGGAAAGCAGAAGGTCAGAGGAGAAGCACCCAGACAGCCCTCAGACTGAGCCGTCCTGACAGCAAACTGCGTTTTGAGATTAAACTCTATGTAAAATATCAAATTCAATTCCTTAATTTCAGCTTCGCTTCCTAAAGCTGCTCTTCTTGCCTTATTTACTTTAAATGGACAGTGTACATCTTTTTTTTTTTTCTTTTTTTTTCTTTCTTTCCCCTCTCATTATTACTTTGGGCAACGTTTGCAGTTCCAAGAATGAAGCACGTACATTTGATTTCCTTCCTCTAACACATAGTGCTCAGGAATAGATATGTTAAAGGAAATGCAATCAAATCAGCACTCCAATTTACGTGCTTGTTCTCAGGGGAGAAGATTTTTGCCACGGGAGAAGATAAGAAAGCAAAGCACTATGAGAGACATTGTCTATGTTTTTTAATGCAAAGGACTATGTTCAGAGCACTAAATACAATGGTACCTGACACGTTGTATTATCTCTATATACACAGCTAAAACTCAGATAACTTAAAGCAATACATCCTCCCGGGATACTGATATGGGATATGCTATTATTCCCACTTTCCACTTGGGGAAAACACAAACTAGAAGGCCACATATGGGAAGCAGTAATAAAGACAGGACTTGAGTCACGTTGCCCGAGCAATACCCTACTGATTTTTTTAGCTGTTGGTTCTTTTTAACCAGTGACGACTACTGCTTTTTCTGTGAGCAAATTTATAGCTGTCGGTGGACAAATCATTGGCTGGTAATCCTGTTTCTTAATCTGCAAAATTAAAAAAATTGATTATTAAATAATATCATTTATTTTGAAGACTGCAGACCCACTACTTTACTTTGGTGGTCTGTCATATGAGCCTCTGAGCATAAGCGGTGTTAATCCTGAGGTTGTATCACAGATAATCCCTTAAGAAGATTTCTGCATTGTGCTATTTAATTAACAGTGATGTCTAATATATTATTATTGTATTTCCTGTATTTTATTAAGAATTAAAAGCCTCTAAGACAAGGACAGGCCTGCATGGACAGTCAACGGCAGGAAGAAATACAGATCCTCAAAGCTTCTCAAAGAACATTTCTTTGGGTAATAGTAGCTCTAGACTTCTTTTTTTTTTATTTCATTCAATGTCTTTTTACCTTTCTGCACTTCTCACATTCAACAGCTGTACAACCACCCTCTAAAAATCCATCAGCCCAAAAGGTTAATGGTTTGTTTTCAAGAGCCAAAAAAAAGACAAAGGAAGAAGTATGTTGCTAGAAATTCACTACCATTGCACTTAACCAAGCAATTAAGAGAACACAAGTGACAGGAAAAACAGACATGTGGAGCAGGGTGGGAAACAAGGAACAGTTAGGGAACTTTCTAAGATAGCCTAGAGATGAGGTTTTCTGAGCTTTGGATGCATCAGTGTGACCTGAAAGGCCTGTGCTGAGCCCACCTTGTTCCAGTCCATGGCCCTGATGCTTGCCGAAGGGAAGCAGGAGGTCCGAGCACTCTTTTTATATCAGCTGTTGCCACTGGATGATCATGATTTGCTGTATCATTGAGGGAAGGGAAGTTCAAGCCACCAAGGACTTGACACCTGTGGAGATCTGTGACAAGGTAGAGATTTTTGGAATTGGTTTGGTTCCTTGCAACACAAGTGAAATATGGATGAGTCTGTGGAAGACAAGGCTTCAGGTACTTTCTGTCCCTTTTTTAAACTTTTTTCCCAAGATGCAGAATGTCAGTGTAGTAATTTTACATCCCCACTTTGCAAAGGGAAGCTAATGCTATTCAGAGGTGCAAGACTCCCTTCATCACCTCATCTCAGGCTAGAGTCAACAGCGCAACAAGGTCAGATGAAATGTGCCCTGAAAGTGCTTCTTTTCCTCTGTTGCCCATAGAGCAAGTCTGAGATGATAGGCTGAGATGTAGGTATTCACCCTCTAGGTAGGTGAAATGAATCCTGTCCTACGTGTCTGAGTGCTGTTGACCACAGTGAATCCCTCACCTTGCCTAGGGACATTCAATACTACCATATTTCAAGTAATAATGACTTGATTTGTGGGTTCCCTTAGCTAATGACTGATATTTCTGTTTTCCCTGGAAAGTCAAGATGAATTAAAGTCTGTTAACCATCACAGGGCTGGGGAGAAGATGAGATGAAGAAGGAATCAGCAGCTAGGCAGGAGTCAGTATTGTGGGCAGAACTTAGTACAATGGGTTAGTGCTGGACTTGTGTCCCCCACAGTGCTTTGTGAAGGTACAACAGCACACTGTCTCTGCTTTTCCGAGATTGGAGCTCTCACCAGGACAGAAACATTCATACCACCTTCAGTATTTCCTAACTTCCAGAATAAAGCAGTCTTTATTTCATCTTAGTTCTGTCAATGCAAAGCTTGGAAGAAAAAGATGAATCATAAAATCATAGAATGATAGAATGGTTTGGGTTGGAAGGGACCTTAATGATCATCTAGTTCCAACCCCCTCTGCCATGGGCAGGGACACCTCCTACTAGATCAGGCTGCTCAAAGTCCTGTCCAACCTGGGCTTGAACACCTCCAGGGATGGGGCAGCCACAGCTTCTCTGGGCAATCTGGGCCAGGGTCTCACCACCCTCACAGTAAAGAATTTCTTCCTGAGATCTAATCTAAATCTCCCCTCTTCCAGTTTGAAGCCATTACCCCTCGTCCTATCACTACATGCCCTTGTAAAAAGTCCCTCTCCAGCTTTCCTGTGGCACCTTTCAGATACTGGAAGGCTGCTCTAAGGTCTCCCCGGAGCTTTCTCTTCTCCAGGCTGAACAATCCCAACTCCCTCAGCCTGTTCTCATAGCAGAGGTGCTCTAACCCTCTCATCATCTTCATGGCCTCCTCTGAACCTGCTCCAACAGGTCCCTGTCCTTCTTATGATGGGAGCCCCAGAGCTGGACATTGTTCTCTGCTGGGTCTGGGTTAAATCGGTGAGGTTATGAATAGGTAACACAGTCACAGCCACACTCAGTAGAGGATTCAGGCACATGAGAAGTTATCTAAGCAGAATTTGCATATCTAAATCCAAAATGTTTGGATAATAATCCAGCACTATCTGACAGCTGATGGCTCCACAGGCACCTCCCTTCTTTTTTCTTACCCATGGTCCAGCAGCTCAGAGCTTCTGCACATGTCCTGAATTGGTCTGAGAGGAAGAGCTGAGTGATGAAGAGCCAAACACTGACTGGGTTTCTCTTCCAAAGTCACTTGAGGAGCTGATCCAGCCTTTCTTCTCAGGAAAGTCTGATTCCCACTGATAGACTGAGGCACCAAACAGTTTTATTCTTCAGTTTTCTCTGAAATCTGGCCAGAATAAACCAGCCTATTGCACCTTGCCAGTGAAAATCCTTGCCAAGTCTTCTTTGACTCCAAATTCAAGACTCCATCGTTCATATGCTTGCTGGGCTCTGTAAGGTAGAGCGAAAGAATATTTGCCACCTTTCCTGTTCAAACCGTGTTATGATATAGGAAATAATTAGCTTGGGCGAGAAGAAAGCATGGAACATGGCTTCGTGAGCAGATTGCTCGGCCACTCACATCATCGGGATGTCTTGTGGTCAGTCCAGTTCAGCATGAAGTTAAACAGTCCAGGCAACACCAAAACACCCACAAACTTAGAAGGTTCATCTCCAGGAATAGGAGAAAAGTCATCAGAAAAGTCATCTTCATTGCCAGACAATATCCTCGAACATTTTCTACACAGCTAAATTGTAAGAATGGTGATGATTTTGGTCTGTATCAGCATTCTCCAACAAATCTTAGGCATAGTTTAGGAGTTAAAATGGGCCAGGGAACATCTCAGCAGGCAGCGTGAACCCCAGCCCGCTTTGGGGAGGAAAGAGATTGAATAGTAAGGATAAGCCAGCTGGCTTCGGCGCCAGATGTTTTGATCTATTAGCATAGACATACACTTAGAGTTTGGAGAACAAATTCCACCTCCCCATGTAATCTTTTCTTGGGCAAGACACATACTGATACAGGAAGGAACGGACTTTTCTGTTTCTGTCTGTCTGGCAGTGTCCTTCTGGAGAGGCGGTACTGGTATGAGACGGACCAAGAGTTTGCGTCATGGTCTTTCAGCATGCATGCACCCTGATGTATTAACCTCATTAAACAGCTACACGTAGTTCAACTCCTGGCTTGTTAAGCACTGTACTCTGAGTCATGCTGTAGAGGAGCAAGATCCTGTAAAACGACGCTGTTGTCATCAGCTGAGTGGCTTTTCTGAAGGTCTGTAGGTCTACCTGCTGTAGGATCAGGAGTGTAGGAACAGTTGGACTGGACTACATCTATCCAACATGTTAACTTCTCTCCAGCCTATTTTGAAGTAGCTAGCTCTGTCTTTTGCTATATTTCAGGCCCATGCTTTTCCAATGCCAGTTTAAAATCTGAAATATCTTCACCACTGACTTCCTTAGCTGAGATTAGAAATTAATTCACGAAGAATTAGGGTCCTGCCTACTGGACAATATATGGCTACTGTGATTTTAAAATCAAAGCCACACAAAATTCTTACAAACACCACAAACAAAAAGGAAACATGAAAAAAAAAGGATTTTAAGAACAAATACCTTTATAGTCTTGAGCTAGTATATTTCTATATTATGGAAAGAACAGGGCTCAAGAGGTTTTGATATTTATTTCCTTGTTCCTACAGGAGCAAAGGGAGGAAAGACATCCTCAGCTTGGTCTACAAGGGGAGGAGGAGAAGGAAAAAAGGATATTTTCTGAATTTCTGATACCGAAAAGACCTCAGGTGTCAGTGTCTCAAACTTTGCCAAAGGAGAGGGCTGATGTGGAGAAGAAGCAGAACAACACAAAGACATAAAGCCATGAAATACTCCAGAGAAGTTTAAGGCAAAAGAGACCTGTTTGGAGACTGACAGAGAACAACTGTATATATTGTGCTTTCACTGCACTCTCTCTTAATTTTAGGAAGTAGAAATGTGAGGCATTTTGTACTTTAGGAGGTTTGGCTTTCCATATAGCTTCCTCAGCACATTCTGGTTCAGGAGAGTTGTTTTTCTGAGCTGGCAGATGCTGATGGATCCTTCTGCCACCCCGCCCAGTCTTTTCCTTTAATGCGTTTGTTTACCTTTTTACTTGTAATTTATCTTCACCAGAAACATCACTCCTGAGATTTTATTAATCACCACCAAATAACACAACAGGCAGGAATTCATCTGGTAACATCCTAAATGAAGGGAAATCTTCCTTCCTTGCATACGTTCCTGGAAACATCTCCCTTTTCGATGAACCAGAGTTGCACAATTTAAAAAAAAAAACACAAAACAACCCCACCGATATAAAATTTCCCAGTTGGTCCTTGAGGGGCAAATAACCCTCTATCAATGGCATGACAGATGATGGTGTCCCCAGGGAAAAATTTTGGCAGTGTGTTCCCCCCATCCTCCTGTGAGCCAGTTGGATTGTCCATTTCTCTCCTGTACGTACAGTCACCGACCTACATCAAGATGGATAAGGCCTTTAACAACTTTATTGTTCCTTTAAAGTCAGCTCTGCTTTGAGAAGGAGATTGGACCAGAGGTCTTCTCCTACTCACTCTATGTCTACATGTAGTGGACATACCACAGATGACTTCAGTTTCTGTTGGAGATCCAGATCCATGCAGTATGTTTTGGCCCAATATTCAGTCCCAACCTCCAATACGTCTTTTGCTGTGTCTCTTCCCTCCCTGGTTAATCTTCACAAGTGCTGGGAACCCATTCCCAGTTTATCTGGGAAGATGCTTCAGCTCTTCTGCACTTGCTGTATCTCCCTTCCCTCCTCTCGTTGCAAGATTGACTTTTCCTCAACTAAAGAACAGCTGGGAAGAGCTGTAGTGGGAACTTAATAATTCTGTTTCCTCACTATGGCACTTTATGAGACAAAATTCTCCTGAAGGCGAACTCCATGTTTTGTCCATTTCAAAGGGAGCTGGCTGCACTCGGGGTGATATGTCCATCAGTAATTTCTTCTTTGATGTTTTTCCTTCTGCTTCTGTCGATGGGGAGTGTTGATTTTCCTTTTTTTTTTTTTCTTCTTTTTTTTTTTTCCCCAATTTTTTAATGACTCATCCTCTGTAGGTGTGAAAAGGAGCATTATGCACTGCCGGGAGATATAATTTGTGACTCATGTAACCGTGGGCTCTATGCTTTTGGAGTGATAATTAAAAGGAGGGGGTTGGAGCTGCCCGGGGGCTAGGTAAGTATGAGGTTGGAATAAAGAGCCTTATCCTTCTGTTCAGCAACTGACTGATAGAGTGAAACAAGGCTGAATATATAAGAAGGCTGGTTGAAATAAAGGTAAGCTTTGAACTTTTAAGCATTGCCTGCTTCTTACCGGGTTTGCTGCATTCTACCAGAATGCCCAATTACACACACTAATTAACACGACAAGTCCAGAAATTGCTAGAGCTATAGAAAGAGAGTCCGAAGTAGGAGGAAGGCACCAGGTTTCTAGGAAAACTCTTTCAGCCATTCTCCAGACCTGAAACCCAGCCAAGGGTTGACTTAAATGCAAAGTACCCATATTCAGCTAAAAAAACCCCCAAACTAGTGGAGTGAATATCGGTCAGTCTGTTCTAGGCACTGTGTGCTCAAGGTCCCTCCTGAAACAGGATCCATACGTATGATTTGATCAGCTTGGCAACACAGGGAGGCTTTTCCCTTTTTCTGGTGCTCTCTTTTCTCGGCAAAATCATGATCTACTGAAATAATGGCAAATATTCACAGAGACTGAGATTCAGATCACACAGAGACTGCAGAAATGTCTCCAAGCCTCATTGGCTTCTGTTAATTGTGCTTTCCATGGAAGAAAGACAGAAGTAAGGGGATGTGTCTCAGTCTCTTGCACTTGAGTTCAATACTGCCCTTTACATTATCCCTTTTTTTGCTATCTCTGCTTTCCAGTAGTGTGTGCTGGGGATTTTCACCAATTACTCACCTACAAGGAAACTGTCTTCAGTAAGGGAAGCATGGTCCAGGTGTTTGGATGCTGGGAAATCTGGGATCTCTTCCTTGCTCTTAGGAAGAGAGCTCAACAGTTGCTCAATTGAGGTGAGAGTCACGCCACCCAATCTGATGGTTAGTTGGGATTGTGTCTGCAGTTGAGGCACCCCGTCTCAGCTATTCGTCTAGGCTTTCTCTGTAGATAGACCATGGAAAGGGTTAGGCAGTTCTAGGACGTAATTCTTTTGGTATAAAATGTACCTCTTTAAGCATAATAGAGTGTCAACTATGCCAGGGACAGTGACAATCTATATGTCCATCTGCATACTCCAGCAGAACACTTCATGAAGATACCAGTTTAAATCCAGAAACCAATAGATCATGCTTGCATAACACCTTCTGAGGCAGTCACATCTGTCTTTGACCACCATTTTATCTCCTGGTGACATGCTGATGTTATTGTATCTCTTCAGGTCCAAGATCTTGTATGAACTCGGATGCAATGGATGTACAACTTCACGCTCACCTCTTGACCTGTAATGAAAGTGCAGGTAGCCTACCGTAATGAAAACAAGGGCATCCTACCACAAACTGTCTTCACATTTCAGGAAAGGAGGTGTCTCAGAGAGTACGTAAAGCCTGCTGGGCAGTTTGTCGTTGGTGTTATGTGGAAGTTGCTCACACATAAGTTGAGGTTCAGGGTTCATGGTTGAAAACTCTAAGTTAGGGAGAACAATCTTTCCTGCTTTAGAGCACTCTGGAGAGTTAAAAGGACCTGAAGAAAGAACCTGCACAGTCAGGCTTCTTTGTCCAGTTTCAGCCTTTCATTCCTTGTTACAAACATTCAGATTATCTAAATAGTGTTTCTCTTCCCTTCACCTCTGTGCATCGCTTGGCAATGTGAACTGAACTGAAACAGAAAACTTTCAGCTCAAAATCACAAACATTTCCCACCTGGATGTTGAATATTGCCTTACCAGAAGAGAGTCTTTGCTACTGGAAGAAAAACATACCTCTAAAGCATACTTTCATTTCAAACCAGAAAAGCTGAAAGGGTCCTTAGTCTCCAGTTGGGCTGTATATTAGCCAGGGACTCTCTAGATACAGCGTGGTTTTGGGACTTTCAATCTTTTGTAAAACAATCTTACACTTATTATGGAGTTTTGGGGTTTCTGGAATTCATAGAATCATAGAATCGTTTAGGTTGGAAAAGACCTTCAAGATTGTCTAGTCCAACCAGTGACCCTACTCTACCAGGACTGCCACTAAACCATGTCTCTAAGCACCACATCTACATGAGTTTTAAATACATCTAGGGATGGTGACTCAACCACCTCCCTGGGCAGCCTCTTCCAATGGTTGATGACTCTGTCAGTGAAAATTTTTTTCCTAATGTCCAGCCTAAACCTCCCCTGGTGCAACTTGAACCCATTTCCTCTTGTCCTCTCGCTAGTTACTTGGGAGAAGAGACCAGCTCCCATCTCACTACACCCTCCTCTCAGGTAGTTGCAGAGAGCTATAAGGTCTCCTCTCAGCCTTCTCTTCTCCAGACTAAACAATCCTAATTCCCTCAGCCGCTCCTCATAAGACTTATTCTCCATTGAAAGGATGTAGGTTTTTCTGGAATCTGTTATTACACCAATGCCTGCACTCCTGGGGGGAAAACTGGTCTTGACGTGCTCCCTTGTAGTTCTTTGTTCCCACTGTGTGGGAGAGAGTTCTTCTCTCACCTTGTATGGGGCAAACAATAAGTTTCTACAGAAATGAAGAACCAAACCCATCTGAATGAGAAGTTTCTTTTCATCAATATGAAAATTCCTGCCTCTTCAGTGATTCTGTGTAAAAAATAACACAAAACACAATGGCTTTCAGCCCAAGCGGATACACTCTCGGTCAGTAAGTATATCCCAATAAAGAGGAAATACTTCTCTGATCAGAACACTCAGCAATTGCATCAGCTCAGAAATACGTTTCAAGTTCATTTTAATGTTGCAGCGTACTGAAAAATGCATTAAAGCTTTGAAGTAATGCTTGGCTTGGGCTTTGAAGCCAGCTTGAGATACTCAGCTCAGATACCACGATGACAAGCGTGGTTTAAAAAAACCTAGAAAGAGATGAGATGTGCGGGCAGAACTTTCTAACGTTGCTTGAATTTGACTCCTCGTCACCTTTGCTATAAAAAGCTCGAGAGGGGAGAATGGATTTTCTTTCTGCTCAGTAGACCGTACTCCAGGAGAATTTTCGGATGCCTTTAAAATTATTGCATAGCCACCCAGGATACGAATGGTACGGGTTGCTATACCCGCACCAAGGTATGCAGTCCCTTTCACATGTGACATACCTCCTGGCATGTGGGTGTGCACACATGAACACATACAATTTAACACATATAATTTATATTTTAGCAATCCTCCAGTTATAAAACTCTTCAGCAAATTACAGTGTTGATAAAAGCGAACAGCACTGGGAAAGCCTTTGTAATTTTTTCTCTGTGTGTTCGGGGAGAAGGGGAGGGCATCTCACCATCCAAGAGCAGTGATTCATCATGGATAAATAAATTTGGTTGCCTGAAACGCAGGCTTCTTTCCCCAAGCAAGTCAACCCATCTGGAGTTCCTGCTCCCTTTTTCCTCAATGGAGTTTAGGGCAGGAAAATTCTTCCAGAAAACTCCGTAAAAGACTTTTCGCTAAAGCCAAGAGAGAAATCCCAGGCACCATTGCGCTGTGGAGCACAAGTGCGTGGTGGGGAAAGCAGGGGGATCTGACAGTTCTCAGCCAGCCTCAGGAGGGTGAGGGCACTGGGGCTGAGGGACCCAGCCCGTGTTAGAAAATTAAACTTGCTTGAGGAAAATTCTCTGGGACACGTGCCAGCTGGCACATAGCAACATTATTTCCTATTATTTAGCTCTTTTGCTTTCCAAAACAAGGTATTCTTATCCATACTGCTTGCTGGGGATGGTCTTTGATCTGCACTACGTCCTGGCCCATGACTGAGAAGTGCACAGGGGAACGAGCTCTTGGCATGGACTATTCTAACAGCACAACGGCATCGAAGTCAGAGCCTGGGACTTTTCACAGGACTGTTTAATTTACTAAAAAAGACATATGCCCAGTGTTTAACCCTTTTTTTGATGATGGGATTTGACCCCATATCCAGCAAGGGCATCTGTACCCGCCCCGAGCTGCAGGATACAGAGCAAAGGACAAGAGTTGTCTCCGTTTTGTGCGTTCCTCCTGCTTCATTTTATTCCCTCCACGCCGGGAGAGGGACCTCACAGCTCTCCCATATGCTGGATCCAGAGCAAGTGTGTACGCCTGTGGCAAACGAGAATATCTCTCCCTTTGAAAATCAGTGTTTTGAGAAATGAGGCTGAATAAAGCCGCTGCGGAAAAACGAAGCAAAACTGAGCTATTTGCTTCTGCCTCTGTATCAAAGACTCACCTTTAACGCAACAGCAAAAAGTCCACTCTCCCACACTGGCTACAATTATATTTTCATTAGTCCTGACTCGGCTGTGACCTGCTCTTGCTTAATGTGAAGTTAGTGTGGTGAAAAATCGATAAAGCTGTATGAGAGTGGGTTTTGCCTGTTTTTGGTTTTTTTCTTTTTTTTTTTTTATTTTTCGTGGAATTCATTAACTCCTAACACTGCTGCCTTCCACCTGAAACACCTCTAATCCACCATCCCTCCCGATAGCTTTTCTCATAATAACTGTGTTCTGTTCGCTCTGTGGCTCTTTGATCAGCAGCTGTTTGGGAGGGGTCCTCTAATGCTTTGATCCTTTTAATTTCTAACAATTTTTTTAATCGCAATTCTCTTTGGCAAGCAACCTCTTGAGTCCAGCATCCTCTTTCTAACCCGGTGATTTAGAGGAAGGGGGTAGGAACCCAGCTGAGAGATAAAACATCCTGTGATAAAGTTTTCTTTACATACCTGTATTTACAATCTGCGTCATACCACAGCCCTGGAGCCCCTTACACGGTGATTAGATATTTTTTAGCTTGTCTGCAGTGCTTCTGGCTTTCTTAGCAGACCAATCTAATGCCCAGATGTGTTTTCATTGAAGATCCTGGTGTCAATCAAACCTGCTGCAGTGATTTCCACAGCGATTTTTGGTGTGTCTGTTAATGGGGGGGACTGGAACATCTTCCTCATGAGGAAAGGCTGAGGGACTTGGGTCTTCTGAGTCTGGAGAAGAGAAGGCTGAGGGGGCATCTCATCAATGCTTACAAATACTTCAAGGGAGGGTGCCGGGAGGATGGCACCAGTCTTTTGGCAGTGGTGCCCAGTGACAGGACAAGAGGTAACGGGCACAAATTTGAATGTAGGAAGTTCCACTTGAACCTGAGGAGGAACTTCTTTGCTTTGAGGGTGACAGAGCACTGGCAGAGGCTGCCCAGAGAGGTGGTGGAGTCTCCGACTCTGGAGACATTCCAAACCCACCTGGATGCCATCCTGTGCAACCTGCTGTAGGTGACCCTGCTCTGGCAGGGGGGTTGGACTAGATGATCTCCAGAGGTCCCTTCCAACCCCGGGGATTCTGTGATTCTGAATGGAGAGAAGGTCTATCATCCCATTAGAAGCTGTAGGAAAAGGTGGTCTAGGAGGAAAAGGAAGTAACAGATTTAAATAAAAAAGAGGCACAGATATTTAGGAGGACGGGAGAGTTTGCTGAGAAATTATCACTAAACTCTTAGTTACCAAATTATTTATCTGTGCCCCATTTTCCCTGTCTGTAAAACAAGATAATTGTGCAAGCTTTTTAAAAGTTTTGAGACTTGGGTATGAACAATCTCATTAAAAATCTAGACAGCACACTAATTATTGCTACGATGAAATAAGATGCACATCATATACCAGCAATAAACAGAACTTAAAATGGAAGATTCAGAATTCTGAGAAAATTTTCCGAAAAAGCATCTTCCTCAGAAACCCTGTTTTTCAGACTTGTATTTGAATGTCTATTTCCGTTTTAATTTTTTACAAAACCTGATTTTAAAACACTGCCATTTCCCACAAACCACAATTTTGATGCTTCAACACAGTCTAATAATAACGCTTGCATTACTCTGAGGAGAGGCATGAGGATAAACATTCTAATAAAGAGAAGGCACTGTGTCGTTCCAGCAATAGGGGCCAGAAAAATATATAAAACAAACAGACTTTTATAACCATGTGATGTTGCTGAATTTAGCTCTTGATGCTCTCAATGCACAGAGGCCCACGTTCAACCCACCTGATTTTAAGCACTGAAGTGAAGTACCTACATTATGGGGCTATCCAGCTTCCATCGATGAATGATGAGTGCCTTCCAGGGACAATTCAGCTCATCGGTGGCCATCTGGAGGTCCCCGTTTCTCTTTATTGATTTCAGCAGGACTAGAGCAAATGCTAGTGGAAAGGGCCTACATTTGGATGGGACGGATGTAAACTTCTGCTTGGTTAAAAACATCGCTCAGACATGAATCAGCTGCTCTCCAACTTAGAAATAACGGCACAGCCGTGCGTTGATAGCCACCCAGACTTCTTATGGGCTGAAGCTGGTCTTGGTAATAGTTTGCCTTGGCTTCCTAGCAGATGGGTCATTAATGTGATTGATACTGATATCACATCATCAGAGCTAACTTAGCTGGGCTATTAAAACTAATTGCTTGTCAGGATGAGCCAGAAACAATTAGCAAGAGGCACTGATTGTGTCAGAGGGGATTTATCCTTCTATCAGCTCTAAAGACATCATGGCTTTCAACTCTTCTGGCACCTTGGTTGAGTGGCAGCCAAACTGAAGGCTGGGCAAAGAACTTAGAGGCAATTCAGCATAAATAATAAAGTCAGATGAGCAGGCTGCTAAAATCTGTCCATATTTATTTAGTTAATTTTCTCCTTCACTAGGTTGGGCTGTGGAAAGCCTAAGAAACCAGTGTTAAACAGAGGTGTAAGATGTAGAAGGGATTATTTGGGAATATTTAAGTCACGTCTCAGAAAAGTGACACGTTCATGCTGCCTCCTCAGGGTGTTGTCTGATGAGCTGGTGGACAGTAACTGGAGGGAGGAAAAAAAAAGAAACTAATTTGTTCTTCCAGAAGA
Source organism: Burhinus oedicnemus (assembly GCA_008921705.1). Lineage (NCBI taxonomy): Eukaryota > Metazoa > Chordata > Aves > Charadriiformes > Burhinidae > Burhinus > Burhinus oedicnemus. Next base: position 100,890 of record VFFE01007213.1, on the reverse strand, counting down.
GTAAGGTGCTACCAGCTAAAGGAGATTTACTGGAGGGATTTTTCCAAACCAGTGGGATGTCTAACACTGCAGTATTGCAGATTTTGGTGATGGAATGACAATTTTATTTTTTTTTAGCGGACACAATATTGGAGCCCTGACGAATTGCAGGTATTACAGAACCACATTGTACTTTCGCCACCACATTACGTACTTTAGCCCTGAGGCAGCAGCTACATTCAGTCTGGGGCTATTACATTTTGTCTGTATTTGAATTTTGCTGCACTTCACAGTAAAGCCAGGAAGAATTCCTCATTTGACCTCTGGAGCGTGTTCATCTGCCATTAGAGGTGGGTGGTCTTTCATGCACAAACGATGTCTTATGAAGGTATATGAGAACCTAGAAATAATATTGGTCTCCTGGTGCACTGCATCTGGTGTCCTGTTGGCAATGACCATCCTGTCTCCAAATCCCTTTTTAAATAAATGAGCTTCCTCTTTAATATAAACAGTGTTTTCCCCTGTTTCTCCAAATGGAAGCCTGTTCTAATCAGCTGCAACCTCCTTCCAATTTCTTTCTTGTATTTATGTATCGCTAATTTGGATCTATTTGCTCTTTTGGCAGTAGTGTCCTTTAATTCAAATAGTTCTCATTCCTTGGCATTTCCCTCCCAAGAGCATTTGTAGACAGCAGGCAATTCATGCCCAGCCATCGCTTTGTTCGGCTGCATGAGCTTAGCTCATATAGTCATCGCATTAGGTCAGAGAGGTTCTCCTTCCCCTCAAAACCCTTGTCATCTTTGTTGCATGAGGTCACAGTGAAATTTGTTCTTTGGGAACACATGTGATTGGAGCTGCGCATGATCTTCCATATAAAGTTGTACTTGAGACCTGAATAATGTAATTCATTCTTTATCTCCTTCCAAAATACCGATGACTGCTTCCCAGGGCTGCATTTGTCACATTAGTATGGTTAACCATGAGTAACTAGAGTGGAAGCATCTATCGGCGCAAGTTACTGTAGATTCCCTTGACTCAACAGAAAGTGAGTCAATAAACTCAGTGCTGTTTAAGGTGCTATTTCTCTTTCTTAACTAGAAGAAGACACCAACATTTGTTTAGGTGATTCAGGTTATTGATTCTGTCAATACAGGAAGTCAATCTTTATCGACTAACAAGGGATTTTGGGGTGATTAGCCTGTGATCACCTGTGTTGCAGACAGTGAATGTTAAATGAGAGAGATCTCACCCCACTGAGTTTGATTAACATCCTCAGAACTTTCTTCTCCATCATTTCCAACTGACTAACTTCTTCCCTAGAGCACATGTTCTTGCTACTGGTTCTTGCAGCTCATGTTGTTAAATTTCATCCCATTTTGAATACTTTTATCCTCAAGGTCATTTGTTTCTCTCTTTGTGATAACTTGATCCTTCTTGCTAGGTAAAATACCTTCTGCATTTGTGTATTGAAGTGAAGACTCTCCTGTCTTTTGCATCATCATGATTAATGAAAAAAAAAGTAAATTCAATCCCAGGACTGATCTTTGGATGAATTAGATAATAACCCCTTTCCAGCCTAATGCTTCTCTGACAGTCCTATTTTTCTTTTGTTCTTTCTTCCCCTCCCTACCTTTTCCACTACTTGTATGAGTCTTGATCTCCTAGGAAAAGACATGTAAGAGCAGCAAAGTGGAAGATCTCCCTTTCTCAGTGGCAATACTTGTTTACACAACCTTAAATCACTCAGGGAGCTACAATGAAAAATTCAGACAGAGTTTACACTACAGTCATGACATTCCAGAGCAGCTTTTGCTCTCTGTGTCTCTGATCCTTCCCACCCTCCTTTTTTTATTCACTTCCTCACTGTCACAGTGAAGTCCAGAAGGGACAATGCAATGTTCTGGCATGGAGCACTTTCACCTGTAATGGGCTGGAGAACAGATGAAACGAGAATGATCACAGAATAACAGGTTATCTAAGGCTGGAAGGGAACCCTGGAGATCTGCTTCAACAACCTACTCAAAGCATGGCTGATCTTGAAGGTAGTTTCAGCTTCAAAGTCAGATAAGGTTGCTCAGGAGTCCAATCAAGACTTAAATATTCTACAAGTATAGAGATCTCATGACTTTTCTGGGCACCTTATTCAATGTTTTCCCACCCTTATGTTGATTTTTTCCCTACTTAATATCAAATCAGAATTTTCCTTGTTGACCCTCGTGTCTGTGGCTGTTTGTCACTTCTCTTCACACCGCCAAGAAGATAGCTATAGCCAGTGAATGATGGTTTCTTCCAAGCTGAGCATGCATTAATATACTTTATGTACTGGTCTGGAATGGTAGAGGCAGATCCTTTTGGAAGGGGAGCTTTTATAGAGCAGTGGGCCAAACACCTAGACTGAGCATTATCGACTTGGTCTGGGTAAAAGGCTTCATGTTCATGTCAAAATCCTGATGCTGCTTAAATGCTTCACTTATATTCCTTTAGATCTAAAGAGCTGCAATTCCCATCCACAGCTGGCCGGATCTGAAGTTGTCTGCAGTCAATAGGAGACTGCACTGTGGTCAGCAAATGGGGATTTAATCCTGTTTACTCACACTCTTCATTTTAAGGAAAGATATAATAAGAATGTCTAAAAAGGGGCTTAGTTCTGGGAGAAGCACAGCTCAGAGAGGGAAGATTCTGGGAAGGCTGTGAGTTAGAATAGAAACTTTTCTTTAAGTATATCATTTAATAAGAAGTATCTTTTTATCAATATGAGTTATTTCTCCTTTTAAAAATCCTGAATTAAAATATATGGGGTTTTTTTTCTTCCTTCTGCTGCGTTTTCCTTTCTTTTTTTCTCATTTTTTCCTTCCTTTTGTTCCTAGCTAAAAGGATGCAAAGAGAAAATAAAGGGGGGGGGAAGCCGAAAAATTACTTTGAAAACCTATTTTTAACTGAAGTTGTGAAAAGGGAATTCTGTTTGGCTTTTCCTTTGCAACAAAAGCAAACAAGAATAGCTTTAGGACTTTCTCGGGAAACCCATTTTCAGCAACAGAGTCGATGTGGCTGTCGGCAGGACGGAAATCACCTCTTATTTCCAGCTGCAGCCCCTTCCTGAAGTTTTCAATATATGGTCTTCAATGGCACTGTTTGGTGCTTGTGCCTCCTTGATTTTCCGAGGTACCTTTGTTATTCCAGCTCAAGGTCAAAGTCCAAACTAGGCAATTGGGAAAAAACTGAAAAAGGAGAGGAGACGCTTCAGAAGGAGTGAACACAGGCTTCCATCTAATATACGGAATATATTTATTTTTTATTGTTTTGTTTATTTCTCTGCTATTCCTTTTAATTAGAATACCAATTGATTTTCCATTGTCAAGAATAACTGGGTTCCAATCAGCAGAGTCTGGAATATTAAGTAGACTTAATTTTTTTATATGGAACCCATAACAATGTTAATATTAAAATGTCATCAGTCTCGCTGAGATACATAATGAGCATGAAATGAACATATTTTTTTTTATCCCCTTCCTTTTGCAGATCCAATTTAAATTACAAATGTTCTTGATAAAAATTGCACAGACTAATTCGGATATCACAGACAATTATTTCCAGTTTGGTGAGGAAAAAAAATTTTTCCAAAAGAAAAGATTTGGAGAGGACTTTAAAACTGAGCACGACGGGTCTGAAACATTCCTGCTCCTCATGGGTCCATCAAGAGGGGTTGTTTAAAAAAGTTAAATACTTCTGCTTTTGAAATAGCCTCTCTCTCCAGGGAGCAAATCCAGATTGATTCATCTTTATCAATTTCTCCTCTGAATATGTATATTCTAGAACAAGACAACCTTGTTTCAAGTGAACTTAAATCTTTTTCAGGGATTCATTTGTCACGTGACTTGTTTACTGTGGAACAATAGCATCCACAAAGTGTGTTAATTAAGAATGTTTTTTCTGCTTTAAATTAACATCCGGACTCCGTCTAAATGAACTCGGATGTGCGGACTCTGTACGCTGTGAAGGAACTTGGCTGGATGTTTCCTCATGTAGAGGCATGCGTTTCATAGCAGCTTGATGGGTTTTCAAAAACCCATGGCAACGGGGTGACTTGAGGTCTGCTACACTGCAAATGCTGTTGTCACTATGCAAAGATGAAGTAGTACTACTTTTCATGTGGATATGGTCATACCTCTAGAGAAGTACTTATATCCACACAGCTAATGCCTGAAAAGCAGGGAGAAAATCGGAACAAGTGGCTAATAAACCAGTCTGAATGCTTTCCTAGAGGCTCTCTGCAGTATGCATTTTGCATTAAAGACTGCCCAGCTATTGTAATTATACCTGTAATTAAAGTAGGTCTTGGATGCTCGTTTCTGCGTGGCAGAGTCTATCTTTTTATTAGCTGATCGTATAAACTCATTTACATATGCTTATTACTTAGCACCCAGAACAATAAGTGCACTGATTTATAGCTAGCTACTGCAATAAATAAAAGCTATTAACAGGCTTTGGTGGTGTAGTCCCAGATCATCCACAGGCTGTAACAATAGAAAATGGGGAGAAATGGGATAATTTTGTGCTGCTTCCTGTCCTTGGGTTGTTCCTCCTCCCTTGTAGGCTTCAGTTCGCTTTTAAAGGGAGACTAGATATCTGGCTCAGGGTCACCTAAGGTGGGATTTGTCTCATCTGACTGCAGTTGTTGATAGTGTGGGAGTTTCTGTCTGAGAATCTTTTTTTTTGCCAGCAGAAAGTGATTTTGGAAAGCTGATGGAGATCAGGACACGTCTCCACCAGTTGACAGCAGACACACAACCGAAATGCCAACAGCTCTCCGGTCAGCAGTTGGTGTGGCTACGGTCTGGTGTTGGGAGTCCAGACTGGACAGAGGCTGTCCAGCGTAAAAAAAATGCATATTTACCATTCCCATTTTATTTTCCATGACACATGGGCCGGTACAGGACTCTGTGTTTTGGGCACAGAAGAGAACAGGAATATTCATAAAGATTTGGTCTTTTACTGATCCAAGGGCATCACTAAGTCTCTTCTACACCAGTGTCCCAGCCTTTGCGGAGCAGAATTGATAGCGCTGGAGAAAAGGGAGCAGAAAAAGGTATCAAGATCTGACCAGGCAGACAGGTATCGCTGATAGATATCCCGTGAAAGCATCTGCCAGGTAGAGACAGCTCACTCCCGTCATTCACTGAGTAGGCTGCAGTTTTCAACCCACGCTACTGTGTCATTATGACTTCTTGTTGGAAGATGACGTCTTCGTGCATTTGAAGGTCTTATTTAACCAGCTTGCGTCTCTCTGGATTTGAAAGGAAAACACAGTCAACTTCTTCGTGTTTTGCTTTGGAGCTTCTCAGCAGAAAATAGTTTTGGAGTTGTCTTCCACTGTAGATCAAGAAATGGGAAATCCTCTCTGCAACTGTTCTCCTATAAGATAACATAAGCTCTGTCAATTTAGTCCCAAATAATTATTTATAATGGACTTCTGAAAAGATCCATTTTTGGCCCATTTTCCCCTGCTTAGTTGCCAGGAATAAAGTAGAACTATCAAATTTTATAGATGTCACTAAGCTTTGGGGACACTAAGTAAGAAAGATGGGATTGTCAGTATGGATCATTTGGTGAAGTGTGTTCAGATAAATAGTGTATATTTCAATGAGGTCAAAATTCTACATACATCCAAGAGCAGAGCGTTCATCCATCAGGGGCTGACTTCATCCTACAAATTAACATATAGAGTGGATTGATTCTCTATAAGGCTTATATCAAGCAGTAACTCTGAGAAAGACTTATGGCAGATAATCAGCCAAATATGAGCTCCTACTTCAGTGGAGGAGCCAAAAAGGGCTAATGTGATTCCTTGAGGCATAAACATGGATCTTCAGTTTGGCCGAGGTTGCGTTAATTCTCTGTTTGTCACTGGTGAGATTATGGCCCGGGTTACAATGGAAAGAATGTGATGAATTGGAGAGGGTTCAGAGAAAGGCTGTGAGAATCATTAAAGGACTGGATTTGGCTTAAAATGAAAGCAACAAACCCTACTTATTGGAGAGAAGGTCAAGAAATTGTTTGATCACAGTCTGTAAACATTTAAATCAGGACCAGACTACTAAGCCTAGACAACAAAGGTATGACAACGTCTATCTGGAAACCGAAGCCAGATAAATTCAAAGAAGAAATCTCATTCAAATTTCTTCTAAATACTAAACATAATCAATGGAGGAAGTTTTTTTAAGGGTTACCGAGCAGCATAATTCATCATTGCCAATTTCTAAATCAGGATGGGAAGCATCTTAGAACTGTGTGAGAATACAAAAAAGTGTTGGCTCCAGTAAATCTTCTGGATATCAAACAGGCAGCAAAAAAATATGTATTGGAACACGACAAACTTTGACTGCTCCTGTGGAGAGTTTATTCTGTGTTCTGGAAATGTGGGTCTTGATGCATGTCACAAATTTTTCAGGCTTTTCTCTTCTGATCCCCAGAATAAAACAAGATAGAGAATTTTATCCACAGGATCCAACAATTCCTGGATGAGCTGGAGAACGTTATCGGAAAGGCAAAACAATATTAAAGGCAGAGTGTCCTGCAGTGAAGAACATTCAACGGCTAGACTATTGTCATGTCCAGTTACCTAAACTGCCGAAATGATTCTTTTTCCTCTACTGTGAACGAGCTTTTACAACTTCTCGCCTTCACGTCGTGATAGTAGGTGTCCAATCAAATCCATTTAAAATCATGCCCTGTCTCCAACAGTAACAAAGACTAGAGTTTTGAAAAAAAGTTTTGGGGGATTGGAGCACCTCCCTGATGAGGAAAGGCTGAGAGAGCTGGGACTCTTGAGCCTGGAGAAGAGAAGGCTGAGGGGAGACCTTAGTCTTGCTTAGAAGTATCTAAAGGGTGGGTTGAAGGAGGATGGGGCCAGACTCTTTTCAGTGGTTCCCAGTGACAGGACGAGGGGCAACGGGCACAAGCTGGAACATCGGAAGTTCCATTCAAACCTAAGAAAAAACTTCTTACGGTGAGGGTGGCAGAGCACTGGAAGAGGCTGCCCAGGGAGGTTGTGGAGTCCCCTTCTCTGGAGATTTTCAAGACTCGCCTGGATGCAGTCCTGAGTAATGTGCTGTAGGCATTCCTGTGTCAGCAGGGAAGTTGGGCTAGATGATCTCTGGAGGTCCCTTCCAACTCTGAAAATTCCGCGATTCCGTGATTTCGTGAAAAGTCCAAGGCATCTCTAATAGTGACCAGTCACTAAATCACCCTAAAATTCTTTCTTCACATGTGGAGGAGATGGAAGGCAGGTGCCACATGTCATTGTGAAATGATTGCTACCAAATCCTGCCTGTTGCTGATGATTTTGCTGTTCTACTGTAATGTAAAGATGGTGATGGGTATTCTCTATCTGACTTGTGGTGGTGTGTTTATCTAAGAGGTCATGCAGGAGTGTTGGAGGCACTCTTCTTACGTGAGGTGTGGCACAGTTACTTGTGTTCAGAGTGCTGAAAGGAACCCTGCGATACCAAAGGTAATGGTCTGGATCCTGAAGTGACAGGTCCGTCCACTGGTAAAGCCTATATTTATGGAAAGTAAAAATTATTCAAATCCTTTCAATGCATGAACTTATATATCTTCTACAATCACATTTTTGTTCTTTAACTCTTCCTAATAACATTCCAGATGTCTTCCATTGTAACCGACAAATAATTTCTTCTTAAATCACTGATTAAATCAAGATTTCTTCCTGTTTTTCTTTCTGTTCAGTTTCAAGCTGAAAAAATAGCTAAAGCATCCCCAAATTTTCAAGCATGATCCACTTGCACCCGGGCAGTCAAGAGGGCAAACCGCATCCTGGAGTGCATCGAACACAGCACAACCAGCCGGTCAAAAGAGACGATTATCCCTCTGTATTCAGTGTTGGTGCAACCTCACCTTGAACACCATGTGCTGTTCTGGGCCCCACAACTCAAGAAGGACGTGAAAGTCCTCGAATGTGTCCAGAGGAGGGCAACAAAGCTGGTGAAGGGACTGGAAGGTATGTCCTGTAAGGAGCAGCTAGACTGGAACAGGCTTCCCAGAGAGGTGGTCCATGCCCCGAGCCTGTCAGTGTTTGAGAGGCATCTGGACAATGCCCTTAAGAACATGCTTTAGCAGCATGATGGCCACTGATACAGTGAGCCAGTTAAAAATATATGTATTCAAATGAAGGCAGAAATTAAAATAGAAATTTTAAAAGGATGGGAGCCCAACTAGTTAAAAAAAAAATAAAAAAGAAAAAAAGAAATGAAAAAGGTACCAAGCTATTTGTGAGTAGAACTGGTTAAGCTGAGATGTGTTTGCTGATTTTTCTTGTGGACTTTCTGATGAGTACGCTTAATAACTTTTGCTTCTTTGGGGATCAAAATTTGCATCTCCCTTTTCTATTGTGAAATGTCCAGGGACTTCTACATTTAAGATCTCTGGTGCTGTCAAATTTGCTTGCAACTGCTCACAGGGTTTCAAGGAATTTTAGGAAGCGATGGGCAAACGTAAGGCTCAGATAAACAGGAAAAAAACCTCACTTCTTTAGGAAGCTGATCTGGGGACACATTTTGAAAAACTGTGAAGAAAAAGGTCTTCTTGCTCAAATTACAATTTATTTCAAATTCCTATCAGGCCTGCATTTGTTGTAATAATTTTTTTGTGTGACTGGGTAAAACAAAGTAAGAAACAGAAAAAGCCAGATGTGACTCAGCTTTTGAGAACAATCCTTAACGTAGGAGAACACAGAGGGCAAAAGGATGCTGAGGGACTGCTTTCCATGCCAGGATTTCTGGAAGAACCTCCTTTGAACACTGCTCCTAGCACCTCCTAGCCCCGTGCTGGTGTCCCCATGTTCTGCTATTAATGCTGTTCTTACGTCTTAACAAGAATAGCATGGGATGAAACGTCTGTCAGTCCATGAAATTTAACAGCAAATAATGACACACCAGAGACTGCACTTCAACTATGAACAGAAAAGTGGCTGCTGACTTGCAGGTAATGAAGGCACCTAAAAACAAACGAGGTGTAGCATTGTCCCAGTCCATTTCAGGAGATCCAGATCTTGGAGCCTGCTCAGTATCACGTGCTGTGTCACTGCTGGGAAGGAAGCCAAGGTGTTTTGGCTGCTAGCCTGGTGCACTAGCCGTCAGGTTGCTGGAGCAAATCTTTCCAAGCCTGAGCTTAGCCGCTGCTTTTCGCATGGTCCATAGCACAACCCTCTGGCAGATGGAGAAGTCCCATCTAGACCCCCTTTCTGCTTCCAAGGACCCCTACGGGGCTGCAACGTCAACATTTCCAGCAACCCAATGAGGCCAGTGGCACAAAATTCAGCGAGAGCAAAGGGATAAGAAAGGGAGGTAATGGGGAAACAGATCCTCTGGGGTAAGGACGAGGGATCTCCTCCATTCTCAGGGAAATGAAACAGAAACCTCAATCTGAAGTTAGCACTGGTCAGCTCGGCCAGTAGCACCCCCCACCTTGCAGCAGAGCTCATTGCCTGTCATGCTCCCGGCCCCAGTAGCAGTGTGGTCCCCACGTATCGACCCCAGTGCAGGGGCCAGTGCCACCATGGAGAGAAATGCTCTAGGTGCCCATGTTAAAGACTCCCTGACAATGAGATAATCCAGGGTGGATGGATATGGACAAGAACATGCAACTTCACTTTTTAATAATTTTGTTATTTTTCAATTCTCTCTCTTCTTGGGAAGTGATAACAGATGCATTGGCCGACAAAGGATTTCCACTCCAGGTTGACGACAGGTGTCTGCAGCATGGGAGGAATATGGAATGTCATGAACAGTCTGGCTGAGCTGTTCACCTTCACGCACTTGGGAGCAAAGTCACCTACTCCATGTGACTCTTGCGACATCTGCTGAACACCTGAGCACTGCCCCACGCTGGAGTGTGTCCTAAGTATTGCTTTTCTGCAGAACCATTGCTAGCAGTCAGTGGACATCATCTTCCTTTTCCTAAAAATTTTAAATTTTAAAATTTAAAAATTTTAAGGCTAAATTGTGACTGGTCTAAAGAGAACCCGAACCAGCTAAACTGAGGTGGCCCTTCCGACTGCCAGGGGTGCACTGACACAGTGAAAAACTTGTCACGAAGGGCTCACAATTCAGGTAGGAGGAGTAATGGAGAAGACAAAGCACGGAGGAGATGTGGAGGAAAAAAGGGCTTATACACAGTTATTGAGAACATGAAACCTGGGAGTGGGAATGAAAGGCTGGTCTTCTGACTGCTAGGGTAAAGTTTCACCAGCTAGATCACTGTCTCTCAAACAGTAGATGTCTGGGGAGCACGTGGCTCTCTGGGTACCCCGTTCATTGACTGTGTAACTCCTGCTAGCACAGTGACATGCTCAAAGAGGACCTCCCAGAGTCAGCTGTTTCCTCCAGGCCTGTGAATAGCAGACCCAGCAGCCCAGGAAGAGACACAACAGGAAGAGACACAAAGGGAAAAAGTTGTTCAGGATTTTGGCATCTCTTGCTCAGGCACCAGCGATACACTGGCATGGCTGGTGACCTGGAACCAGTTGAATAGTCAGATATACCATGGATGGAGAAAGGTGAGGATGAAACATATGGGCCGTAACAAGCATCCAGGAAATTTTCTGACATATCTGACCCTCATGCAGATGGGTCCCCAAGCTTTGCGCTTGTACTGATGACTTCTCTGCTCATCTTCTTCAGTATCCTTTCTCTTCTTCACCCCAGTTCCCCTCTGTCACATAATTTATGTGTCACTTCATTTATCTCTCTCACCCACAAAAAAGCATAAAACCAGCCATAATTTGTCAGATAAAGGCCCATCTACACACTATCTTGTCTCTGAGTGACCAAAAGCATGGGAAGAACATAAGTAGAGAGTGAGCACAGGAGGATATTTATCCTTTTTTTCTCTAGTCTCCCACTGTTCAGTCATTTTTATCCCTGAGACTTCCACAGACAGAGGTGCTTTCTGTGTCCTAGCAGCCTTTGATGGATTTATCTTCCAGGAGCTATCCATTTGTTCCATGAACTCAGCTAGGCTTTTAGCATTCATCATATCCTAGGACAGCTTAACTACACTTTGAATGCAGAACCACTTGCTTTTGTTTCTTCTGACTCTTCCTCCTGATGACCTCTTATCATCATACTGGAGGAAATAGAAAAATTAACCCTTACCGTTGTCTCCAAGCCACTCGTGATACACTCCATCAAACACAATAACTTCCAAGTTGGTAGATCATTTGCTTAGTGAACCCCGCAGGCCTGGCAAGCGCATTTGAGCTTTCTGCGTGAAACCTTTTCCTATGGCTCTCAGAAAATCCTGCTGTCAAGACTTGGTGGCACGTAGCAGAAACTTGCGAGGAAAAATACAGTTTAGGGAAACACAATCCAGATTGCCATTAAAAAGTAAGATATCTGTGTTTAAATTATATCACGGTGACAATCAAGGCCCTATTTACCTGCCAGAATATGTTTTTTGAGTCTCTGATGTAAAGAATTGGCATTTGGAAAGCTGTAGTTGTTAAAAAATAGCATACTTGTCAGCAGCTCTGAGTCAACCTGACGGAGCTGATGGAACAGCTTACCAGGAAAACACGCAAACTCAGATTAAAACCTCAGGAAAGTAAATCATGGAGATACTGGCAAGCTGCAAGGGACACAGGGCATGTCAAAGAGCTGTAGGAACGTTTGGGTTCTAGCATGAGCAGAAACCATGACCATAGCACAGCCCATTGAGCCGTAAGTGTCCCACACCCCAACTTAGGGGTAAGTGATAAAAAATTGGCCTCTCTTGAGACACAGATGTAATGCCACTACTGCTTTTTACCTTTGTTTTAAACTCTGAGTGTCAGAGCACTCAGACATTTGAAGGCTTGGATTTTGGTGCCTTTGCAGGCTGAAAAAAAAAGTGTAAATCTCCTGCTTTGACGTGGGGAAGAGAAAAACACCTTCTTATTGCCTGAGGGCAAGAGTTGCAGGGTCAAGTGGAGGGTGTAGATCTTTGTGGGTTGATACTCAGGAGGTCAGAGAGGTGTCTTGGGTCCTGCACTTGTTCCCAGGCTTGTTATTGCCACCCGTTAGATCTCAGGCATGCAAACTTTCTAGTAAAGTGGTGAATCCTTTAACAATCTTCAGCAGGCTTTAGAGCAGAGGGCCTTAATTGCACGGTGTCTTGGGCTGCCTGTCAGCTGCTGACAAAAGGTGGGTGCAGAACACGATGCTTATTGATGGGATGAACACGTCTGTCTCTGGCAGGACGTAACTGGATGATTGCTTTCCAAACAAAGGTGACTATAAGAACACAGCTTCCTCCCCCAGCCAGGGCAGAGCGACTGCGCCTTGTCAGAACTGGCATTAAGGGGATGCAGCAGGACACCGTCAACTGCACTGAATTACCTGCCTGCCTGGAGGGCTTGGAGCAAAGGTCTGAAGCAAAAGTGATATCCTGAAAGAATGAGCACAATTAATTTGGTCAGACATTGAGTTGAGGGGGGTGGTTTCCTCCTCCAGGACAACTATTTGAGTTGCTAAACTGCAATTACAGAGTTTCGGCCAAATGAAAATTGCGCTGTCTGAAATCACCAACCCAGAGTCATAGAATCAGGGAATCAAAGAATGGTTTGGGTTGGAAGGCACATTTAAAGGCCATCTAGTCCAACCCCCCTGACATGAGCAGGAACATCTTCAACTAGACCAGGTTGCTCAGAGCCCCATATGACCTGACCCTGAATGTTTCCAGAAATGGGTCATCCACCACCTCTCTGGGCAGCTTGGGCCAGTGTCTCACCACCCTCAGCATAAAAAATTTCTTCTTTGTGTTTAGTCTGAATCTTCCCTCTTGTAGTTTAAATCTATTCCCCCTTGTTCTATTGCACCAGGCCCTGCTAAAAAGTTTGTCCCCATCTTCCTTATAAGCCCCCTTTAGGTACTGAAAAGCCTGGCGTCAAAACAGCTGTCGTGGTTTCGACCAGATTGCCCCAATCAGGCGGAATGACAGATACTTGCTCTCTCCTGCTCTGCTTCTGAAGGGAGGCAGGAGAGAGAGGGAAAAAAGAGAGACTTAAGAGTTTAGAAGGAACTAAACTACTTCAAAGAAATACTAATAATAAAATAATAAAAAGAAAATAATGAAATAGATACAAAACCATATGAAGCTCCCAGGATGACAATCACGTCACCAGCAGGCAATGGGGAAGTCCCAGACTGCACTCAGCAACTGACAGGAACGGGATTCCAGATCTGGATTCAGGATCGAGATCAAAGGCAGAGGACAGAGTCCTCCCAGGACGCCGGCCATTGAAGAGAGATGGCTGACCCTTTGATCCCTCAGCTTTTCTACTGAGCATGAGGCAGATGGGATGGAACACCCTGTTGGTCAGGTTTGGGTCACCTGTCCTGTCTGTTCCTCCCCGCAGGGGTGACCCCTCTACGCTTTTCCGCTTCCCACCCTCCAACGGGGCAAATACCAAAGTTGGCTGCCCTTGGGTGTTACAGCAATAAGGATAAGCAGGAGCCTCTCTGCATCCCATTCCTTGGTATCAACTATAAACATGGGTCTGATCACTCTGGGAGCGACCAGTTTCTGCACAACATGCTGGTAATTTCAGCAGTTAGAAGAGGCCTAGCTAAAAAGTAAAGTTACTGAACAAAATTGGTCCTGTTTTATGTCAAACCAGGACATCAGCCTTCCAGCCTTTCCTGTTGCTAACTGGAAAATGTTAATTTGCAAAAACACATGTTTCTCCTGCATGCACGCAAACACAAACAAATGTGTTTCCATCAAATATTTCATCACCAAAAATTACTTTGTTTTAAAACTCTCCCTCATGAGGTTCCCCATGTCCTAGCACCTACACAGATCTTTTAATGACCATTTGCAGTCTTCTGCCTTCATGAGTAGTGGGTTTTTTCAGGCCTTCCAGATGATTGCACTGATTGACAGGTCTGGTTTTTGCCGCTCCTGTGTATTCCAGCTTCTTCAATGGTAGCTGAAACACACAAAAACTAAAAGTAACCAAGGAATTTGAAAGAACAGCCAAAGCAAGAGGCGGGTAAGATGACTATTCTACTGTTCTGTGTCCCACAGAAATGGAGCTAATTTGCAGCCCTTCACCATCATTCTTTTAAAGCCTCCCTGCTCTGCTATTGTTCCTGTCAATCTGATGTCTTCAGCAGAAAAGTGCCAGTCAATGTTTTTTGCCTGATACTTCTTCCTTGTGGTAGGGCTGCATCTCTCTCATGTGTGGGACAGCGATAAGAAGCTGTAGATGTTTGCTGGTGTCCTTTTCCTGATGCCCTGCGTGCCACCTGCACTCATGGTAATGACTCTTCCCCCAACCCCCAAACACAGCACAACACCCCACATGACACATGTGTGGGTATAACTCAATGAACCAAACCATGAATTCCTTGATAATGGTGATGAAGAACGTGAAGAAGTTTGTGGTCTAGCCACCAAGACCATAATTGCACAGAGGGACAGAAAGAAGAGGAGGTATTTGTGCCATGGCAGGAGGTGTGAGAAATCTAGAGAATTCATGGAGGAAAATCAGAACAAAGGCTGTTTTTTTTAGGAAGAGGAGACTTGTTTATTGCTTTTATATAGGAAACTCTGAGATATAGTGTATTCATTGTGGGAGGGTAGAATTCAAAAACAGGAGCTGAACACCCTTCTCCTGACATTGAATATGTGGAGTCATGATTCACTACAGTTTTTATGATGCCAGGTACCATTACAGGACTATTGAAGCCCCACCTGGGTGTCGTCCCCGGGTGTTTACTGGGAAATTTCCAGGCAAATACCAGCTCACTGTTTCCACACTTCACACCTGCCCACACCACCACCAGAAGGCACTCCAACTCTGCATGCGAAGTTTGAAACCCTGCACAGCACCATGAAAACACTTGGTTACACTAACTCAGGCTCATCTCTAGATAAGTTCAACTCATACCTGCCTATCGAAGCAAAGCTAAGTGTCCAGAAGACCGGAGGGGCACAGAGAAAACATGCCTAGAGCAAGATCTTGAAGAGGGTTACAAGGGGGGAAGTAAGTGTTTCTACTTCTGCTGGTTCTGCACCCTGGAACATGCTAACCTCATGTTGCTCTTGCTGCTATGTTCTCCACCTTCTTCTTACCTTCTTTTCTTGTCCAGTTTTTCCTGTGTAGAATGAGACTGCAAACTGTGGGAAGAACTTACCTTCTATGTGTTAGCAATGCTAGCCAATGTGGAACCCTGTGTCCGTCTTCTTGAGCCTGTCACATTGAAGGAGGGATTAGATAATAACTAACACAGTGTCGGAATGCAGTCATGAAAGAATCAAAGGAAGAGAAACAGAAAAAGGATGAACTGTGTGCAACACAGCAATATTTGCATCCTGGCAGAGAGGAGACCAGGTTTTATCACGACAGGCCAGGTCATAGCTGGAATGCAGCCCAAGAAGAAAGGCAGGGAATGCTTGCAGGGATCTCGGCATGCTGCCCAAAATCAGCAGTTTTGGCGTCTTTAGCTACAGCAGCCAATTTAAACTTCTTGAGAAGGCTCAGCATGCGTGATTCTCTAGCCAGGTAGCCTGCATACCAATGTCAGAAACAGCCATTTTAGATCTGCCTTTCTTGA